>JAPKLW010003436.1:0-35813 GCA_026898455.1 Plectranthus barbatus
CAAATTGGGGAAGAATCTTATTTCTACTTTCAAATTGTAATGAAGTTCATTGTATTCCAAATTGTATTTGCACAATTGAAAGGTATGAAGTTCTAAACCGTTTTGGATGTTGAATTGAGGAAGGATGCATGAGAATTTGGTATGAGAAATGTTTGTTTACTTTCCTTTGAGAGCTTGGATTTCACTAGAGCTTGTTCCTTACCTCTTAGGTGTAGGTAATAGCCAACTTAGGAGGTAGTTGACGTGAACGCTGAAGCCAACACGTGGGTGGAATCGTCGTGATTAGTGTTAATTCATACGATTTTAGTTCCAATCCATGTGCGGTGCTAGGTCGTAGGGCGATAATTGACGAACCATTTGGAGTGGTTTAGGGCTAAATAACGTGACTGTTTGCTAGTTCTAAATCATCAACCGGTAGCTCGCCGTGACAAGGGGCTATCGAGTGTAGGGTCGATTGCTCAATCTCCTAGGAATTAAATAATGTTTGCAACAATGATTAGCCAAATTTGATTGTATCTCTACTCAATTCAACATCATATCTTCCTAGCTTGAGTATTGTGATTGTCTTGGTTTACCATATTGAGAAGGATTGTTCGATTAAACTTTGTGTTTAAATTCGTGTATTTCCTATATTGATAGCATAGATTTGATTTGCATGATTAGATGATTAGAAATTACTCAACGATTAAATCTTGCTTAGCTATAAGACTTCACTTGAGTAGCTCGGTATTCTAGGAGGCGAATCGAGAAGAACTCGGATTGATATTTTATTCTTGAGTGTGGTTGAGAGTTTATTGTGATTGAACTTTTACCGCATCAATATGGCTTGTTTGTGCTTTGGCTATTTCCAGCTACATATTGATTCACATATTGTACATCCTCCGGTAGCTCCACTATCGGTTCGGATTGTACCATTTGAAGTGTTTCCTCATGAGCAACATTCATCAAAGGTAACAACTCTCCTCCTTGGTTTTGCCCATTTGTCAAGGTTAGTTGTTCTCTTCCCATCAACCTTGGAACCTCCTGTCTTGATGCAAGAGCTAAAGCCACTTGTTGAGTTAACTTGGCAAGTTCAGCTTTAACATCTAATTGACCTTGTGTCTCCACTTGAGCCGTTTTCTTCAAGGTTTGTCTTTCACCGGGCCATTGATAGCTATTCATAGCCATCTCTTCTAAGATCATCAATGCTTCTTTTGCACCTCGATTGAGAATTGCACCACCTGCCGATGCATCCACAAGAGCTTTCGTAGTAGAATTGAGTCCAGGTAGAATTGACATACTTGTTGTTCCTCGGTGAACCCATGTCTTGGACATCTTCTCAACAAATTCCTATACCTCTCCCATGCTTCATATAGATTGTCATCACTAAGTTGCATGAATTGAGTGATTTCACTTTGAAGCTTGATAGTCTTACTTAGAGGGAAGTACTTATATAAGAACTTAGACATGAGATCGTCCCAAGTTCGAATAGAAGACCTATCCAAAGACATAAACCACAATTTAGCCACATCTCTTAAAGTGAAATAGAATAACCTTAGCCGAATTGCATCTTCCGACACTTCGTTGATCTTGATTGTATCACAAACATCCAAGAAATTCATAAGGTGAGCATTGGGATCTTCCATCGATCCACCTCCAAACATGTTTTGTTGGGCCATTTGCACTAGCCCCGGCTTGATTTCGAAATTGTTTGCATTCACTCCAACTCCAAACCCAGCTTGAAAGTGGTCCATTGAATGAAACATCTCTTGAATTGGCCTTTCTTTTTCCTGCTCATTTCTGTCACGTTCCTCTTGTTGTCGCAACACTATCCCAGCTAGAGTTTGAACTTGCAATCTCAACTCCTCTACAATGGCTTCTTGATTTGGTTGATTGTTTTCCGCCATTTTCACCTTTTGTTGTCTTTTTCTTTGACTATTTCGGCGTCTACATGTAGCTTCAATTTCTGGGTTTACAGGGTCTAGAACCAATCCTTTGGACCTAGTGGACATATACCACCTGCAAAACACAAACCAAAAACTAATTCAACCACCAATTCTTACTTGATAAAAACAAATAAAACAATAAAAAGCATAGAGTAATAGTAGTTCCACTTCACTAATATCTAGTCTAAATCAACATTAGTCCCCGGCAACGGCGCCAAATACTTGATCACCAATTTATTGACATGTGAAATACCGCAAGTGTACGGATCATATGTAGAGATTTGATGAGCACGAGTATCGTATCCACAGAGACTAAAAACATGATCTAAACCAAAGTACTAGTTTCATTTTACTTCTATTATCTAAGCAACCATTCATTTGGATTTGATTTTGATTAACTAAACAAGACTTAATTAACATAAACTTTAATTTAACTAAGATTTCTTTAATTGAGAGGAAACATGGGCTATTGAGTTGTATGTTGACATGGGAGATTCTTATCTTTATCAAGTTTGTGTGAGAATTCAAATTTTATTCCTAAACATGGAGGATGAGTTCTAAAGAATCATGAAGCCTTGGTGTAGAACAATCATGCACACAAACAAGTGAGTAAGGTGGCTCATTTGAATGGAATTAAGTGATTAATACTCAACCTCTACTAAGTATCCAATTGATGTGATTGTGATGCTTAATATTCATTGATCAACCAAAGATTTATAACTCTATTTACATGGATTAGATATAAAATGAGCCATAACATACATATACAAGGATCTTCTCCTAACTACATGTAAGATACACATCACATTGATCAATGAACATATATAAGAATTATATACACACACAAACTAATATAGACAAGAATCTCATCATCAATTTCACAACTCTAGCCCATAGATAGTTTAGCTCATGATAGACAAAAAGAACAACAATTTAGCCATGGAAAACATAATAAAAATAAGGATTTAGATAGAAGAAATCAAGCCCGTAAAGTTTACGGCGTCGGATCGTCGGTTCGATTACAAACACTTGCTAAATCTTGTATCCAAAAACCCAACTTTTCTTCCCCTGTTTTTGTTCTTCTTCTCTTCCTCTCTACAGCTCCCTCTCTCCTCTCCTTCTAACTCAGGAAATCTGATAATAATAATGAGAGGGATGGGGGGAATTGGGGTTGGTTTCTTAATATGAGCACCCTATATAAGATGAATCATGATCCTAGCTTTGAATATCACAAAATAGCCCCTAAATATTGCATTCCTGCCCCTGTCGCCGCGAGCCGCGGTCATTTTACCCTGCCGCGGCGGGGGCCACGGCGAAATGCCTTCTGGCAGCCTCTCTGTCGCCGGCCGCGGTGGTGACCGCGGCTAGGTCCGCGGCGACAGGCCTTCGTTTCTCCTCTCTGTCGTCACCCGCGGTCTGCACCGGTTTTTGGCTCCAACACTTCATTTTTGGCTATGTTGAATTATTTTCCTTCATCCTTTGATTAAATCATGCTAGGATTACAACTTGATTCATCTTTCCAACTCCGAATCTTTGAAAAAAACTTCCAACCTCATCGTCCGAGCTTTGATTTCCTACCCTAATAACAAAATACGCAGCTAAACAAAAGATTAGTAATATCTGCAATATTAATAGAAATCAAGCTAACTATGCATTAAAATACTAAACTAACCACCTAGAATAGCATGAATTAGCATGGAAAACTAATGCTTATCAACACCCCCAAACTTAAACCTTTGTTCGTCCCGAACAAGAACAATTAAACGAGGTATAAGCATTAGTTTTTCTACATTCAATGATTCAAAATGCCTCAGCCAAAACCAACAAGGTATAATGAACATACGATGATCTCAAAACATTACAAGATAATCCATCACAATTAATCCCGAGTTAAGTAGAAAAGATTTTCCTATATTAAAATAACACTCATCACTCAATTTATTTGCATGGGTTCAATATATACACTCAAAAACCAATGTCATGCACAAGTTATTAACCATAAGCTTGCAAGAAATCTAAACCTTCCATCATTTAGAATTACCATAAGAAGAATCAAAGAGGACTTTGTTTTGGTTGAAATGTAGGCTTGGGTTTTAAGGTAGGGAAATATGGCTAAAGTGACAAAACTCAAATAGCTTGAGTTAGCTACTCTCAATCAATCTAAGTTTTCACTATCCATCAAACAAATCACCAATATGACATATCAAGTCATCTTCCACCTCAATCCATCCATAATCCTTATAATTCTCATCAACATTATGAATCTCCCAAAATCAAAACAAGATTTATCCCTCTAGTGCCTTATCTTATTTGCTTCTTTTCTTCTCTCTTTTTTTTTATAACACAAAAGGGATCTATTTCTTCAACTTTTCAATTCAACAACAAGAGATTCATTTTTTTTTTCTCTCACACCCCCAAACTTCAACTTTTGTTTACATAAAAATTTCTTTTCTCATCATAAATCTAAAATGATACCCTTAAAATAACATTCTTATATCCTCCTCTCATCCGGTTATGAATAAAAGTTCAACAAGCTCAAATAGGGGATACAAAGGGTCAATGAAACTCATGGTACCAAAGTTTGGGTATAAGTGTGGCTTCCAAAAAGATTGCCTCTAATCATTTTCAACTTCAAGCAATTCTTATGATTTTAGATAAGATAAAATGCAAGTTCTAGACAAACTAGGCAAGCATGGTACCCACAAGAACAAAATACTATCGAGTGCGATAGATATAGGCTCAAAAGCTCACAAAAATAGTTACTCAACTCGGAAATTAATTAATCAAGACATCAAGCTATGCAAATCAATCAATCAAGAGTTCATCAACTACCCAAAATTTTTAAAACACTTTTTCACTTTCATCATTGGCATTAAATCATTGACTTCTAATGAATCAAAGCATAAGCTCACCGACTAAAGCATACTATTTTTCAAAATACTTCAAACATCAAAATAGCAAAAACTACATCACTAAACTTAACCATACCTAAACCATGCTTAACAAAATATGTTTAAACCTAACCACACCCCCTACTTCAAGCTTAGAACAAAAATATGAGCGAAGTTTGAAGTAAAAAGTAAGGTTTAAACATAAGAAAACTCCCCTGATAATCCTCAAGATGGCGGGTCTGGCCAATGATGACCTTGTTGAATCTGGTAGGCCTTGAACCGCTGCAGCAAATCATAAATATCCTCCTATCGAGACTGCATATTATCCTGCGTGGCCATCACATCACGAACATTGCGGTCAATCAATTCCATCCTCCTATCCACATTTTGTGTCCATGTCTCAAGCCGCCCCAATCGAGTATCAACACTCTCAGTGGCTAACCGGGATGCAGCCAGATCTCCCCTCATCACCTGAAGATGTGGCTCCCAAATAGAAAATCTCGCATCAAGACTAGCCACTCGATCATCAGATGTAGCCTCACGAGTTCGCCTTCTCCCTCCTGCCGTAGAAGTGCCGATATCCGACTCCACGTGCTGCTCATATGCAAGATTGTCGGGAGGTGGTGATGACCGAGGTGGTGCTTGCTCCATAGGTATATCTCCCGCAGGTACAATTCCAATCAATATTGGAGGAAGTCCAGATCGGCGACGCCATGCCAAATGAGCAGGTGAGTTCATAAGCCAATTACCCCTCGTCTCAAAATGGCTAACGTAGGTCAAAGAGGGACATGGTAAAGGGAAATGATCTCCACTTTGCTGCTGGAAGATGTAATGTGGTGGTGACACTTGAATGAATCTCATTGATACCAAAACCGGTATAGAGATCGTATTAACTTCTGTAGCTTCCACATATTTTGTCAAATCGATACCCAAATCTTCCATGATTGGGGTAAGCATCCCTCCAATGGTAATGTCTCCTTGATACCTATTTGCTTGACTCAACACCTGAGCCATCAACAGTGATCCAAAGTTCATGACAGTTCCAGATACCATTGCTTGCAGAATGAAAATCTCTAGTGTGCGCACTCCTGTATTCTCATGCCGAGATAACAAAGTCGACGCCAACACCCTTTGAATATATCGGAACACCGGATTCCAAATCATAGTCGCCTTTGAGGTTTTTGAGTCATATGGGTGAAATCTAGGCTCGGTGATGGCTTCCCACATTTCCTGAATCGGGTGTTCCTTGTAAAGACCCGTGTTGGGACTATCGAAGATTCTGTTTACCTCGGCAATAGACATGACATGAGTCCGATTTTCCAAAGAAAATTGAACTTCCAAAGGTTGAGCATTTTTTCCCTTTTCAGTTATCTGCAATGTACCCATCATCTCCAGCACCAATTTTGGATATGTTGGTTTGACAGTTGTCATAGCACTAAACCATCCCATGTTCTTCAGCAACAGGGTGACATTCTCGGCTATTCCCAGTGGTTTAATTACTTCTAAATCTGCAAATTTGGTGGCACGAATAGGATTATTGTGCATCAACTGAAACCTTAACCTCAATTCCGAATCCTCGATCACAAAACTATGCCACTCGGGATCGGCTCGTGTGTACACAGGCTCTGCAGCTGGTGTCCTGCTGCTCTCTCCTTTTTTACTTTTCCTTCCTTTTCCCCCGGCCATATCAATTTCTACACAAAGCAAATTCAAAGGATAAGCTTCTTTTACAAACTTAATTTGTGCAAAATATCTCTACCCCAAACATGCACCCCCATTATATTATTAAACCCAAAATCTTGCATTCATCCAATCACATTAACAAAATAGAACCATAGTTATTCATCAATTCATGAGCAAAACATATATCCCCAATTTAATTTTTGAATCAATAAGCCATTTAATCAACAAAATCAACAAGCATAATTCAAAAATTAACTTATTTTCTAATTCATGATAACATTTTGCACACAAATAACAAATTTTCTTCATTCAAAACAACAATTCTTCAAGCAATCAAGAATATAGCATGCTCAACTCAACTTAAATTGCCAACATTTAATCCATGAATCATTCTAATTCCTAAAAATCGAAATTAAGTGCAAGTTAAGAATGCATACCTTGAATTGGATGAATTTTAAAGGCAAGAACACAATTTGAAGATTTGAGCAAATGTCCACAACAAGTTAAACTATTCGGATGAAATTTAAGCTCTTGATGTGGGCAATTCAAATGTGAAATCGATTTGAAAAGTGCACAAGTGTGGAGTGAGTAATTGGATGAGAAAGATTGGGGAAGAAATAAGGGTTTTGGAGAATTTTTGATTGTTGGAGGTTGGAGAATGAGAAATAGGGGTTGAAATTTGGATTTACCCTTGAAACCCGTCGAGCTGCGGTCAACTTACTGAACCGCGGCCGAGAACCGCAGCCAATTGCCTTGTTTTTCCCCCCGAGATGCGGTCCGCGTCTGAGACCGCGGCGAATGGCCTGCTTGCAGAGGCTCTGTCGCCGCCCGCGGTGGTTGGACCTGATTGCTCCTAAACTTACCTAGCCGCGGACCTCCCGCGAAATGCGGTCCGCGTCTAAGACCGCGGCTGGACCGCAGCAATTTGCCCTTCTCCGAGCTCTCTGTCGTTGCACGCGGCTGGGGCTGTTTCAAGTCCAATATTTCCAAAAAAATTTCTAAGTATGGTAAGTTTGACATCCCTACATGTATTAACACTAACAAAACTATTTTCAATATTTCAAAATATATAATAAACTTAAACAACAAAGTAAAACATGAAAATTTTTAGTATGAAATGAAAATAAACCAATATTGGGTTGCCTCCCAACAAGCGCCGATTTTTAACGTCGTTGGCCCGACGATACCTCGTTATCATGGTTGTGCAAAAGAGATTGATTCCACCTCCTCAATTTGAGTTGGAGAGTAGTAATGCTTGATTCTTTGACCATTCACCACAAATGTACTCCCATCTTTTGATATCAACTCATATGCACCTTGACCAATCTTATTTGCTACTTCAAAAGGAGCACACCATCTTGAACGAAGTTTTCCCAGAAACAATTTAAGCCTAGAGTTGAAAAGCAGCACTTGATCTCCCGGCATAAAATCCCGAGCTTTGATACGAAGGTCATGAAATCTTTTTGCTCGTTCCTTACATAAACTCAAATTCTCAAAGGCTTCTACTAGAAATTCATCCAATTCATTCAACAATAATTTCCTTTCAAGGCCCGCCTTCTCAAACTCAAAGTTCAACTTCTTTACAAACCAAAAAGCTTTATGCTCAACTTCAACCGGCAAATGACATGATTTTCCAAAAACAAGTTGGTACGGTGACATACCGATTGGAGTCTTATACGCAGTGCGATAAGCCCACAAAGCATCATCAAGTTTGAGTGCCCAATCCTTTCTTGTATGCACCGTCTTCTCCAAGACTTGTTTCACCTCCCGGTTTGCTAGTTCGGTTTGACCATTAGCTTGTGGGTGGTAAGCCGTGGTGACTCGATGCTTCACTCCATATTTGGTAAGAAGAGCTCCCAACCATTTGTTACAAAAGTGAGAACCTACATCACTTAGCAATATCCTTGGAACACCATACCTAGTGAAGATGTTTTTCCTTACAAATTTCAACACCACCTTAGAATCATTAGTTGATGTTGGAATAGCTTCTACCCACCTCGACACATACTCAACGGCAAGTAAAATGTAAAGATTTCCTCCAGATGAAGGAAATGGTCACATGAAATCTATTCCCCATACATCAAAAAGCTCCACAATATAGGAATTACTAAGTGGCATTTCATCTCTCTTAGAGATATTTCCCATTCTTTGACATCGGTCACATGAACTCACAAACTCACGACATGATTTAAAGATAGAGAGCCAATAAAAACCACAAGCGAGTACCTTCGTGGCTGTTCGATTGGTTGAGAAATGACCACCAGTTGGAGATGCATGACATTCTTCCACAATCTTCATCCATTCTTCTTGAGGTATGTTGGTCCCGAAATATCAGAGTCGTCGTGTTGGAATCTTAACATGAAATGCAGCGGAATATAACAAAGTCACTTGCACTTAATATCGTTATTAGCAAAATGTTTTCTTAGTTCAAGTAGTTGTTTAAATTAGTTTACAGACATACACTAGCAACTATGTTGCTAGGTTTTAAATCAATCTTCGAATGGTAAACCAATAAAACAGTAAGTAAGGCAGTAAATGAACACAAGATTTATAGTGGTTCGATCAAATAGATCTACGTCCACTCTTTAGCCGAAGCGCTAAGAATTTCACTAGAAAAGTATACAGAGTACAAGGAATCGCCTTTCAAGTTAAGTAGGTAGTGAGCTTTCGGCCTGGCTACTTGACAACTATCCTCCGTGAATCTGAACTTCTCCGAACACATCTCCGGGCAAGTCAAGGGCACACCTTCGTAAAACTTGTCCTTTGCTAATGAGGCGTTTATAGTTTGCCTCTGAACTTAATAAGTCTGCGGCTAATGCCCGTGTGAGTCACAATCTTTCAAGAGTGACTGTTGGATTCTTTTCTGAAAGAAATGAATCCCAATGATTGAGATATCCTTGAATGCAATCAGGAATATCTTCAATGGAGTGTCAGTACTTCAATGAACGACACCACAGGTTGTTGAGAGTCTTCAGATAGACTTTAAGATGGCTCTCAACTGACTACTTTTAAGGATCACTTTGTCAAGGGAATCTTTAACTTGAGCGTTCGTGAAAGAGTAAAGTGATAAGAGCACTTGTAGATTGTAAAAGCAGTAGTCTTTCCAGTTCTTGAGTTTTCCCTTTTATAGTTGGAGATTCAAAACTTTGAATCTCCATACCCGTTAGACACAACGGCTTCTTCTTCCCAGAATGGATTAACTTGGTAGAACGCCTTTCTGAGTAGAGATGTACTTCCCACACTACTTAGGGAAAGTCTCGTCCCTTGTGCGTCCTTTTTTGTCAGAGTCGCAGTCCGACTTCAACTTTGCTAAAGGTATATTCCTTGAGATCCTTTGACTTTGATACTTCATAGAATGCTGAAAGATCCGAATGCTTAATTCCTTAGCATTCTAGTAACCTTTTCAGCCAAATGCTAGCGCTCTTGTTCGCCAGCTTCTCTAGCAGTCTATGAGTTTGACGCTGAAGTCATCTTATCTTTTCTGCTAGGGATTCTTCATATCACACTAGTCTATTACAACTCGATGTTCAACTTATACAGGACTTTTACAAGTTGTGTTAGACTCTCTAGATTTCAGCAAATGATCGACCAACTAGATAAGGTTTGATCCAACAAAACCTTTTACAAATAAGTCCTAAGGGAGATTTTAGGGATAATTCCCAACAATTTCCCCCTTTTTGGTGCGATCAAAGCTTACTATCATTTGCTGACCCGAGTGGAAGAATGTCTGTGTTTTACAATTCTATGCTATTCTATCACAGAGTTTTTCCAACTAGGTTCAAGCAATAGGAATGATTGTAGTAAAATTCCCCCTCAAAAGTTGCTGGGAAATATTTCTCGATTAAAAATTTTACGACACAGCAATATGCTAGATTTTCTAGCATTCATTAAAACGACAATCATTCATATCCATCTATCAAAACATAATCATCATGTCCACATGCAAATTTGTTGAATACACTAGGAGTGTAAATCAACTATAGTACACCAGTAAAATTCAGAAGTGGACAAAGAGATTTTGTCAAAATTTGATCCAATTTTATATATGATATAGCACGTTTCAGTACAATTTGGATATAGAGAAATTAAATTAAAAGAAATTGACCTTGTCGTTCATGAGTCGGGCGCTGGCTTTTCTTTTTCATTGTCTGCTGATTTAATCTTCTGAATGTCCGCGAACTTCTCCATAGTGAACTTCATGAAGTTTTCAACAAGAGTTGCTCCTGCTTCTCTTTCAGCAGCCTCACGCTCCAGTTCTTTGGCCAGTTTCTCTTGTTCCATTGCCATCTTTTGCAATTGAGATTCATGTTCAATTTTCTGTAGCTCTAGCTTGGCTTCATGTTCCTTTCTTTGTAGCTCAAGTCTAGCTTCTAGTTCCTTTTGTTTGAGTTCTTCTTTAGCTTTTTCTTCTTTCCTCTTCATTTCTTGTTCCCTTATTGTTGCTTCCTGTTTCTCTTTCTTTCTTCTTTCACGGTCAGCTTTTCTTCTTTCTTCCCCCTCTTTGATTGTAGCCAAAAGAGTTGTACCATAGGCCACAACCGTTTCTTCTGCGTGAGTCCTGGTGTCTGCTATGTCTTTTCGAACAACTTCAAGACCTGCCCTATTCTCAGAAACAGCTAACTTGTTTTCAGCAACCTCCGTTCGTACATGAGATACATCGCTCCGTATCTCATCAATTTTGCTTCTTAGATGGCTGGTTGCTACTTCTATTCTTTCATCAACGGCTGTTTGCAGATAAGAGTGGAAGGCCTCAGCTATTTCAGAAGTTAATGTGAAGGGCATTGGCAGAGATGTTATGGGAGAGGCATTGAAGGATGTAGTCATGACGAGGTCTTGACTCGACGGAGTATTTGATGGTTGTTCATGACTGAGATTTGCAGCAAGATACTCTTGGTATCGTACTTCTTCGAGCAATATCCTATGAGCTGCCTCTACAACTTGTGCTACCTCATGAAGAAACTGAGCTTCATCTCTCTGAGCTTCTTCAATGATGTTCCGAATGTCAATCTCTATGATGTTCTGAATATCAGTGTCCAGAATCTTGACTAACATCTTATCCGGATACTCGAGTCTCAGAGCAGCACGTTCAGTGGCTCGTGCCTTTCGTCGAGCTTCCTGACGCTCCTCTTGTTGCGACTTATATTCCAACTGACGTCTCTCATAGGCCACAGCCGCTTTGGCTTGTCGCTTAGATAGTTCAATCCTGGCGTCAGAATATCCATCGGGGGCGAAGGTGGAGTTGGGTAGTCCTGCATTCTGAGAGATAATGCGGTGTTCTCTGATAGCTTGAAGTCTACACATTACTTGTTGATCTGAGACTGCTTCATCCCTGGAACTTGATCAATCCAATCAAAACACCAACGTTCTTCATATCTCCAGAAGTTTAATCCTTTAGCTGCGATATAGAGCATCCTCTCTTCAAAGCAGATTTGATGCATGATATAATCAAACTTCTTCCATCGACAGAACTCTTCTGCTAATAGGCGTCCTTCTGGTATGGACTCATCCAATGCACTGTGGAATAGATCTGCTATGGCTCTCTCTGTTTCAGATTCAACGAACTGCTCTATTTCTTCAGCCATAGGTCCTAAATCAGAGTTGGGTGCATCCTCGAAATGAACCTTTGCACACCATTGACTAATTCTTCTGAGTCCATAGCGACGTCCTGGCAGCCCATGGAATGGTACTCGAAGAATAGCTTCGGATCCTGTGGTTTCTTTTCTCAAGAACTTTGCATTGTAAATTTCTTCAGCTTCTCCATCGGAATCAGATTCAGAGAGGTAAGATGATCCGGGTTCTGAGAGGTGAGAGTCATTTTCATCTGGTTGATGTGCTTCAGCGTTGAGTTGATCTGCAGCAGATTGATGATCAGGGAATATTTCCGTCGGTTGTTCCTCAAGGTGTGTCTGCATTGGCAC
Organism: Plectranthus barbatus; assembly: GCA_026898455.1. Lineage (NCBI taxonomy): Eukaryota > Viridiplantae > Streptophyta > Magnoliopsida > Lamiales > Lamiaceae > Plectranthus > Plectranthus barbatus. The sequence continues at coordinate 12,418 of JAPKLW010003436.1, forward strand.
TTCTGTTAGTAATTCATCGCGAGCTCCACTGGATTCTCCCGCAGTTCTTCTGCGATACTTTTTCTTTGGGAAGTGGGTTTCACTGAAGGCTCCAGATGCTAGCCTTTTTGAGAATTCCGTATCTGATAATTCCTCTTCTTCAAATATGATCTGCTGATCAGGTGATAGATGTGGAATCGATTCTTCTGCCATGTCAGCCTTTCCTTTTCCTTTCTTCACCGCTTCTTCTGCTAGATGAGGTGGATCAACATACGAATCTCCTGTGATATCCCCTATGATAACATCTTCTGCTGTATCTGTTAATTCTTCATTTTCTGCTGGAATTCGACTTTCTCCAGCATTATGGCTTTCTTCGAAGGGATGATGTATATGCTCTTCTGAAGTGTCATTGACTATGCCAGCACTTACTCTTCCGCTAGCATTTCCTTCGTTGCTAGCTTCTTCAGCAGCTTTCTTCTGTGCCCTGAACTCTTCAGCAGCTGATTTGACACGTTCGAAGTGCCTGTCTCTGCTTTCGAATGTCAAATTAGTGATGAATTTCTGGTAATTTTTCTTTTCGAGTTCCTTCAGAGTGGCTATACGCCTCTTTTTTGCTTTTCTTGATTCTTGATTATGCTTTTATGTGGTCCTGAGAGACTTAGGAACGTAATCTGGATCAGTGCTGTCTTTAGTAGAATGCTTCTTCGATGTGTTAATTCCTTCAGCAGCTGCAGTACTCGCCTGTTCTGCTTCTGCCTTTTCCATTACTTCCTTGTCAGTCAGAAGTTCCAACCGTCTTCTGGTATTCTTCTTTGCTATTACTGCTGGTGGTTTCGTAGCAGCTCTCTTCGGTGATTGAATTGGAACTGCCAAAGCTCCAATAGTAGGTGGTTGTGGTTCTGCTTCTTTAGAGGTCATTATTTCGTTGATCTGGTCAACTTGGAGATTTCCTAACTTTTCAATCTCCTCGAGATTTCGGAAGCATTGATCCGTTTCTGCATTCTTCTTCAGCACTTGTAATTCATCTTCAGAAATAGGAATGGAGTGTTGGAGAGTGACTTCCACCAAACTAGCTTCATCTGGTTCTTCTGGAGAAGTAGGCTTATTCTTGTCTACGTTAGATTTCCCTTTTAACTTCCGAGGATTTCTGACGTTGACTGGTTTGGGCTTGCGACGTGTTACCGGAATATAATCGGTAGAGAGAAGTTCAACTCCTTGATCTACTCCTTTGTTAGTAAACAGAATCTCCAATAGTTTGCTAATCTTCAGCCCAAAGTTTACATTTGATGAGAATGTTCCATCGACTTCCATGTGAGCATTCTTCTTGACATGTTCTGCCCAACGTTCAAAGATGAACTCGGCCCAATTGCCTTTAACATTGTCGTTTAATGCCATCATCACGGCATATTTCTTAGCAGAGAGCTCTGCGTATGATCCTGCATCACACTGGAGCATCTTGATTACAATCTCCGCGAGGAGTTTGTATTCATCTATCAGGGTGTTGATTGAGATGTTAGGCTTAAATATTCGCTTCTTCTCTCCTGGCTTCTTCCAAAGGTTCCACCTTCTTTCTATTTCGGTTGTATCAGTTATCTTATACTGAGAGATTTTGGTTCCATAGTTACGAAGACCAAAGGTGCGAGCAAGTAAATCAGCATTCACGTCTATGATATTCCCATAAACACAAGTTTTGAATGATTTCTGATCATCGCTCATGACAGCCCTAGCATAAAATTCAGAAACCATATGCGGATGAAATCGATCAGGTTCAGCAGTGAGGTACTTTACCAGCAGTTCGGAATCAAGAAGATCCAAAATCCATTTAGGAAATTGTTTGTTGGCGAGCGGCATGTACAGATTCCTATCCTTCATAATCTGAGCAACTCGTCGCCGTTCTCCCGAGTGCGTGGACAGCTTCTTCTGTCTGGCCATGGTTACTAATGTGTAGTAAGGGATGGACTCATCAATATCCTCCTTCTTCTCAATACCGGTGAACTCTGGTGCATGTCGAACATGCAGGGGCGAGCAAGTGTTTGAGGGGTAGATAAATGATGCAGGTTGGAGATTAACAGTCTCAAGATTCTCAGATGAATCTGTATTTTGATGTGAGGGAATGGAAGAATCTTGATTTGAGGTCATGGTTGGGTAGGAATTTCTGAGAATTTTGGTAGGGTTTTTCAGAGGTGGGTGTGAGAGAGTTTCTGAAAGCGGAATTTGAAGTGTTTCGAAATCGGATGAAGGTGTAGAAGATTTCGAAGTATGTGAATAAATCAACGGCGAAGATTGAAGTCACTTTAATGTTAATCGATGGTTGGGGTTGAGAGTCAGATCGTGAGTAGAATTACGTCTTTCGGAGCTCGGGTGTGGATGACGTGGCACAGCCCCATTTGTCGCCGTTGTCTGAATGCATTAAATGTTTCTTCAAAGCAAAACTCTAACTTCCCACGTCTGTTTTGAAAACTACAGCAACCGATGGTAGTAGAATTAAACAGATGCTACCACGTATGTTATGGTTTCATCGTTACAATTTCGGCATTGCTTTTGATGAAAGATCATGACCTCTTCAGATTTGACATTCACATTAATGAATTTTCTCACTCCTCGTAGTGACTCTTCAGCTTCAGCATTGAACAGTTACCAATGTCCCTTTTATAAATAGCATAGACATGCGATGCATTTGCTATGACTCCTTGTAACTTTTCGCTCTTTTTCTCAAAAGAAATTTTTCAAGCACTAAGATATGGAGCAAGGTCAATCGCTTTTCGTTCCGCGTCACAGAATCCTCTATGATGCTGGTCTTTATGAGGAATATGAAGAAGATTACCACATAGCAGAGTGGGTAATGTCCAGTCTACAAGCTAGTGGTGTTGCTAGATTCATAACTTTAACACCTCATGCGTTCCACATGGAACATCTTCAAAATCTTATGCGAAAGAGTGAATCAGTTGGTGACTCCATTGTTGGTGTCTTCATGAACCGATTGGTGAGGTGGACGGTTGAGTCCTTTACTTCAGAATTTGGCCTACCAAGGGGGCCAATTCCTGTGATGGAGTATCGCAGTGCTGAAATATCTCCTGAGTGGACTTCATGGATGAAGTGGAGACGTTCACTCGATATTCCATTCTCCCTAACTCCTTCTGCTTATGGGTTGCAGACTCGCTATCAAGTACTCTTTGAGATAGCTTGTGGCATGGTGGTCGGAGTTGATCCTGATGACATGGTCTTTACTCGAGAGATCAGGAAGGTTATGATGGCAATCGATGATCGGGCAGAGGTGGATTGGGCGGCATTCATCTTTCAGAGAGTGCGGCAGAGTGTTCAGCAGTTTCCAAGACTCTACCTTCCCTATGGGATGTCTCTGAGTTGGTTGCTGGAACAGAAATTCAGCGATCTTACATTAGGGCCCTTGAATCTTCGAGGAATAGATTTCTATCCCTTTGTACCAATCGCGCCCTTTGATTAAATCGTTTGCTGTAAACTTCCTTTGATGATGTATATAAGATAATATCGTTGTTCTTTTGACAGTTATATATATAACTGCATTCAATATCGAGCCTCTTCTTGATAGTTTCCCTTTGAATCATTCGTTTAATAACCTTCCCAAGATTATAGCAGAGTGATGGTTGGTAGCAGAGTGTCCTCCTTTTAGCAGGCATATTAACTCTATTATAGAATGTATTTCTGGCATAGACTTTAATGAAATAGCAGAGATTCTGTTTGCTAGCAGAGGCCTTGTCTCTAGCAGAGACTTCAACTCTAGCATGTATCTCATTTGTTAGCAGATGTTCTATGCCTAGCAGAGTTTTCATCTCTAGCAGAAAATTTATTCGCTAGCAGATATTACACTTGCTAGCAGTTGTCTGTACCTTTAGCAGAGATTGCACTTGCTAGCAGATGCCTTTATCTCTAGCAGAGATAATATCTCTAGCAGATGCCTTTATCTCTAGCAGAAATTGCATTTCTAGCAGCGATTACATTTGCTAGCATATGTCCTAACTCTAGCAGAGCTTTCATCTCTAGCAGAAATTGTATTCGCTAGCAGATGCCTTAACTCTAGCAGAGCTTTCATCTCTAGCAGATTAAGCGACGATGTCGATTGCATATTCCAAGAATTAAGTTGACCTATCCGTCGTGGCGTCTGTCTATTCGTAGGATGACAGATTGATAATAACTCTGGTAGGTTGAATCTGATCAATTCTGGCGAGATAAGTTAAGATCTTTCCTTTATAAATACCCTGTTGTAAGTATCCTCGTTGACACAACAACCCTTTTCTTGAAACAAAAATTTTCAAGAACCGAGATGGATTCACCAGGTCAATCTCTTGAATTGCGCCGAAATCAGATTCTTCACGAGGGTGGTTTAAACTCCTTATACGACAATACTCCGAGAGTGGTAGAGATGATCATGTCAAGGTTAAATCGTAGTGGATTAACCCGATTTGTTACTGCTACTCCAAGGCGTTTTCAAGGCGACACTCTTCGAGAATTCATAGAGAGTTGTTCTGTGGAGGAAAATGGCATTTATGGTTTCTTCCTCGGCAAACTCGTCTATTGGTCACCGGACGTCTTTTCTCATTGATTCGGTCTTCTCAGAGGCCCTGGTTCCATTTTCAGCCATCGTGTGACAGATATTGCCCCTGAGTGGTCAGCGTGGCATAAATGGAGACGTCTTCCGTCGTCGGAATTTTCCTTGTCGGTCTCTGCATATGATCTGCGCACTCCTTATCGGGTGCTCTATCGTATGGCCAATAATATGTTGATGGGAGAGTGCTGTGACGATACATTCTTCTCAAAGGAAACATGGAAGTTAATGATGGCAATTGACGATGGAGCTGATGTAGATTGGGCGAAGTACATCTACGACAGCGTTCGAGATTGCATTGAATATTATCCTGACGTGCCTCTACTCAACGGGATGCAACTTAGTTGGTTGTTGGAGCAGAGTTTCCCTCAATTAGCAGAGGGGCCATCGAATCTTGTAAATGCGGACTTCTTTCCGTTTAAGCCTTCTTCCTTTTAGGATCTTGAATGTAATGTTGACTTCAAATCTCCCCTGTTCCTTGTAATGACATCTTGTTGATAAATAAAAAGATGTATTGAATCTCTGCAACTTTTTGTCGTCTCTTCTGTGCTAGCATACGTGTCTCAGCAGCTTGAGTTGTGTCTGATATGAATTACTATTTTCCACACACAATCATCAAGTGTTATCATTTAAGGCGGTAGATGTCTTTCTGAATCAAAAGATTTGTGCTATCCTTTGTTCTCCTCTTTAAGCTTTCATGGAATAGAGCGTCAGAAAATCCATGTAGAACAATTTGCCGTAAGTAGCTTTACCAATACAGGTGGCGCTTCCCCCTTTGTCGAGACTCTTCGACTTCTGCTCTTCTGGATTTGAGTTTATTTGATAAGACATTTTGGAAGAGTGGTCACTCTGTGAATAGAGCCATGATCTGGCTATAAATAACATCACACTTATCTTCCTAAACTTCATCTTTCACTCAGCCTTCTTGAGCTTCATCTTCTCCTCTTCCTTTAATATATCGTTGTCTTCTATATTTGCTCCAAAGATGCATAACATTACAAGAGCTCCCAGTGATCTGTCTATCACTCGCAACCAGATTCTTCATGAATCAGGGTTGTACTTTGAATACGGTAGCAATTGTCGTGTTCCTAACTTTGTGATGGGGGCTCTTCATGAGAGTTCCCTGACCCAATTTTTGACAACTATGTCGTCAAAATTTCAGAAACAAGCTCTTCAGAGGTTTATCTTCAGGAGTAAAACTGATGATAATGCTATCTGGAGTTGCTTTGATGATGAGGTGGTCTGCTGGACTCCGGCCCTGTTTTCTCAGAAATTCGGCCTTCCTCGAGGTCCAGTTCGTGTTATGGACGTTTTCCATCATTTGACTGCTCCAGAGTTCCGTTACTGGAATGAGTGGAGACAATCTGCTGACTATGAGTTTTCACCATCTCCTTCGTGTTTGCATTTGAAGGAGGAATACAGGGTCATCTTTGACGTTGTGAGCAATGTCACCTTTGGCGTTCCTGCTGAGAATTACGTGATGAATCAAAGGATTTGGAGACCCATGATGGCTATTGATGCGGAGAGGAAGGATGTTGACTGGGCTGAATTCTTCTTCGACGGAGTGAGGAGATGCATCGATCTTTTCCCTCAGATTCCTCTACCAACTGGCATGCAGCTTAGTTGGTTGCTTGAGCAGTCATTTCCTCATCTGGTCTCTGAAGGAGTTCCTTTGATGGGTTATGATTTCTATCCCTTGAGAGCTCATTTCCCAAATTGTGGATGAGGAATGCTCTAAATTCTCCTTCCTTGTAGCCGTCATAGAACTCTTAGTTATCTTTTTAGCAGAAATGTTGTGTTTGATGATGTGGTAGCTCTTTTCTTGTACTTTCAGTGTTTTGTAATCCAAAGTATGATAATGAACATCCATCTTTCAGAAACATTCTTATAGACGGAATGAGAGCTAGGACTCATTCATCCACTTCAGCATCAAACTCCATGAAACTCAAGCTCAAGTATAATAATTTTTAAACCCAGTTTTCTGGAAGTGATAACAATTGAGTCTGAATACTGTAGACTCCAGATAAGTGATAAGATGAAATAATGTGAGTCTGATCGTAGCGAATCACTATCCCTGAAGGAGTTATTGTGATTCTCGAGCCATGCACTAGATTAGACCTGTGACTACCTATCGTCACAACGCTTTTCATTTCGAGGCAACGATTGAGTTTCCAATGTTGTGAATCATCACATTCCTGTTCTCAATAGATCAGTTCGTCATTAATACGGTGGTTGTCAGTCGTCTATAAGTAGACGCTTCAGACTCTCTTTGCTTCATCTCAATCAGCCTTTCCAAAAATCTTTTCAGAAAATGTCTTCTCCTTCTTCAAGTGTGTCACACCACGAATCCCCTGCTTCGTCTTACTCTAATCCAAGTTCCCCAGTTTCTCCCATGGACCATTTGACTATCAACCGAAATCAAATCTTCTGTGAGGCGAACCTTCGTCGGTGCTATGCGAGCGATCCTAGGGTTCCGGATGTGGTGATGCAGAAATTGGTATCGTCGGGGATTGACAAATATGTTACTGTTACTCCTCAACATTTCCATGAAGAGGCGCTTCAAAAAATTTTCAGCCAAGCGCAAGTTGAGGGTGACGCTATCTTCGGTTTTCTGAACAACCGTTTGGTGAAGTGGAATATTGATTCCTTTGCACGAGATTTCAGCTTACCCCAAGGCAACAGTTCTGTCTTCGACTATCGCTCTGGTGATGTGGCGCCGGAGTACTCTAGTTGGAAGCTTTGGAATAGAGGATATTGGAGCGAGTTCTCCACCACGGTGTCTCCACTAGGCCTTCATCCTGAGTACGGTATTCTGTACGACATCTGTAACGGAATAGTGAACGGAATGTATGCCGACGAGGAGCTATCTCTCACCAAAGGTGTCTGGCAAGCGATGATGGTAGTCGACGATGGATGGCTCCATGCAAATTGGGCGAAGCTTGTATTTGACCAGGTGAAGGATGTTGTCAACTGCTGGCCTAACACCGGGTTGCCAAATGGGATGCAGCTTAGCTGGCTGCTGGAGCAAACCTTTCCTGATCTTGCTGTTGGCCGATCAACCCTTCGTCCATCCGACTTCTTTCCAAGAGATCCCCGTACTATGTGATGTCTGATGTCGTTAAGCTGATGTAACTCTGTTTCTTTTTTTTATGTATGCTCCCCTCTCTTCTCTGTTTGCATCCACTCTTTCTCCCCCTTTAATCTTGAAGGGTGTAAGTTGATCGTTCTTCCACCATTCTACTATATATGAGGAGTTATCTTTCCATTATCTGCATCATCTGTACAAAGACTTGAGTATGTATTTCATAGATCATAGAAATCCATAATAATGATCAAGACAGTTAACATCTTCTGCAAAATAACCATAAGTGCTCTGCTGAATAATGAGCATCTTTATACTTCGAATATTAAATCTTCATAAAATCCAGAAAGAATGAAAACCAGATTTCATTCATCCAAAGTCTCGTCTAATTCCATAAGCCCCAATTTAATGCATAACTCCTTAAATCTTGACTCTGGAAGCGGTTTCGTAAAGATATCCGCAATTTGATCTTCAGTGCATATATATTTGACGTCAATGTCCTTCTTCTCCTGATGATCTCGGATGAAATGGTGACGAATATCAATGTGCTTTGTTCTGGAGTGATGAACGGGATTCTTTGTAATACACATGGCACTGTTGTTATCACAATATATTGGCACACATTCAGGAGTAATTCCATAATCCTGCAACTGTTGTTTTATCCAGATAATCTGTGAACAACAACTAGCAGCTGCCACATACTCTGCTTCTGTGGTCGAAGTGGCAAAAGAGTGCTGCTTCTTGCTAAACCAGCTTATGAGCTTGTGTCCCAGAAATTGACACGTGCCACTTGTGCTCTTCCGATCAATCTTGCATCCTCCGAAGTCTGAGTCCGAATATCCACTGAGAGAAAGGCTATCGGCTCTAGGATACCAGATTCCTAGTCCTTCTGTGCATTTCAGATAGCGAACAATCCTCTTGGCAGTATCAAAATGTGTCTTCTTAGGATTGGCTTGATATCTTGCGCATAATCCAACAGCATAGGAAATATCAGGTCTGCTAGCAGTGAAGTATAGTAGTGACCCTATGATTCCTCGATACAGAGTGGGATTTATATCTTCTCCTTCTTTCTCAAGAGCAGCAATGCATGTTGGGCTTATAGGAATTCGTAAACTCTTAGTCTTTTCTGGACAATACTTTGCAATAAGATCACGAGTATACTTCTTCTGGTGAATGAAGATGCCTTCTCTGGACTGTTGAACTTGCAAACCAAGGAAATAAGACATTTTTCCCATCATGCTCATTTGAAAGTTGCTGGTCATGAGATCGGAGAATTTATCGCATAGATCTTGGTTCTTCGACCCAAAAATTATATCGTCAACATATATTTGAACTAGCAGAATGCTATCTCCATCTTTGATGCGAAAGAGAGTTTGATCTATCCTCCCTTTCTGAAATCCATTGGATAGCAAGAACTTAGATAAGGTTCCATACCAGGCTCTTGGTGCTTGCTTCAGACCATACAGTGCCTTTTTAAGCCTGTATACTTGATTTCCGTGTTCAAATCCTGGAGGTTGTTCGACGTAGACTTCCTCCTTGAGTTCACCATTCAGAAAAGCACTCTTCACATCCATTTGCATTACATTAAACTCGTGATATGCAGCATATGCTAAGAATAGACGGATTGCTTCCAGTCTTGCCACTGGAGCAAATGTCTCATCATAGTCAATGCCCTCGCATTGTCTATATCCTTTGGCTACGAGTCTTGCTTTATTTCTTACTACTGTACCAGACTCATCCTTCTTATTTTTGAATACCCACTTAGTGCCTATCACACTTTGATGCTCTGGCCTGTCTACTAGCTCCCACACATTGTTTCGTGTAAATTCTGCAAGCTCCTCTTGCATAGCATTCACCCAATCTGGATCTAGCAGAGCTTCGTCGACTTTCTTGGGTTCTTCACTTGAAATGTAGCAAGCTAACATTGCATTGGCATTTCCTCGCCTTGTTAATAATGGATCATTAACATTCCCAAGGATTCCTTCTGGAGGATGATCACGTAACCAAGTAGGTCTAACTTGTGTTAGATCCTCAGCATCTGGTGCTCCTTCTTGATCGTCATCTGCTGTAATATTCCCTTCGTTATTTGTCTGAAGTTCAGCATTTGGAATGTCAGCATTTTCTTCGCCATTGTTTGAAACTTCTGCTATAGGATCTTTACGATTAAGAACATCTTCGGTAGGTATTTCACCAGCAGTCATCTCAGGGATGGGAAACTCCGAGGCTGGTATCTCAGCAGTGGGTACTTCAGCATTCAATTGTTCTGCTACAGTTTGGTCTGCTGCAGCCTCCAACGATTCAGCACCGTCTTTAGCATCTCTTGCGGAATCTGGAGCTACTTCGTCATCTTCATCGTCAATCACTTCAAGGATAGTTGATTTGGTTATGATGTGTGTAGGTTTGGCCTCAGCATGATCATTAGCATCACTGGCCTGGTCAGCAGTTTGATCCCCTGCTGCGTGTGTCTCGTTTGGATTGCATTCAGTCATAGACTTAGTCGGATCATTACTCATATTCTCGAAAGAATTTAAAAATGTTTGATCATTGACATCATTAGTCTCATGATTGCTAATCTTTTCTCCTTTACTTTCACTGCGCACTAAAGTAGACTCATAAAAAATAACATTGCATGTTATTTCCACAATGCCGGTAATCTTATTTAATACCCTATAACCTTTATGAGTGGGATGTCCATAACCAAGGAGAACACCCTCGTCAGATTTTGGTGAAAAGGTATTAAGTTTGGATTTACCGTTATTGTGAATATAACATGTAGAACCAAAAGCACGTAGATGAGTTATGGAAGGCTTACGACCGTGATATATTTCATAAGGAGTTTTGTTGAATCTGCTCGTGATAGCACTCCTATTCTGTGTGTAGCAGGCAGTCATGACTGCTTCACCCCAGTATTTAGCAGGAAGGTTGGAGTCTGCTAACATTGATCGAACGGCTTCCTTCAGCGTTCGATTCCTCCTTTCTGCTAAACCATTCTGTTGAGGAGTCCTTGCTGTAGATTTTTCATGTGATATTCCAGCTTCAGCGCAGAAATCCATCAGCACTCCATTACAGAATTCTGTTCCATTGTCGGATCGAATTCGCTTTACAGTAACTTCTTTACTGTTTTGCTCTTTAAGAATCAATTCTGGCAAAATAAGCTTCACTTCGTCCTTCATCTTTAATAGGTGTACCCATGTGTACCTGAAGAAGTCATCAACCACCACTAGTGTATATAGACGTTTACTTACAGTGGGTGGCGTGACTGGACCAAACAGATCCATATGAAGCAAATCCAGAATCCTTTGAGATGTCTCCTTTTCAGGATTTGTTTTGAAGGATGATTTGGGCTGCTTTCCTTGTTTGCATGATTTGCATATTCCTTCTTTGCGGAAGGTGTTATTTGGTAGACCTACAACAAGCTTATGTTTGGCAAGATAGTTAATGGTCTTGAAATTTAAGTGATTGAACCTTTTATGCCATAGCCATGTTGTTTCCTCCTTATTGAGAGCTAGAAAACAGGAATGTTGTAGGCCGCTTCGCCAATCGACAATATATAATCCACCCTTGCGGATGCCTCGTAATTTTACTTCTCCTGAAATAGCATCAGCAATAGTACAACCAGTATTTTTAAAAGATACGATATACACATTTTCACATAGTTGACTTATGCTGAGTAAATTGTGTTTCAGGTTGGAGACGAGCGCTACGTTGACGATTCTCAAGCCATTCCTTTCAATGCAACCTCGTCCAACAACTTCTCCATCACTGTTGTCTCCGAACTTGACTCTTGGACCGTTGAACAATCTTCTTATGTCTGAGAATAATTCTTCATTCCCGGTCATATGAGCAGAGCAACCACTGTCCAGGACCCATTCATTGGATATACATGTTTCTGTAGCTATGGAGTCCTGTTCCTGCAAGTGAATCAAGCAAATTTAGGTACCCGTTTAGTGTCGGGTCCTGCAGGATTAGCATGAAGCATAGTTCCTTTCGGAACCCACATCTTAGTGATTTTCAAGACTTTTGTCTTGGTTTCACTATTCACCACTTTCTTGACCTTTGGCATAAAATTTCTATTTCTAGATGAATGAGTGAATTTAGCCGTCCTTGCCCTTGAAAAATAATGTGGAATGGGCTCAGGCTTTGCATAGACATTCCTTCTATGCAGTGTATTCTGCGGGTAGCTAGGTCTCACAGCATTGTACTGTGAAGGCCTTCTCTGATGAAGATTAGGATGTACTATCTTTGCATTAGTGTTAGAACGCTCAGTACTCCTAGGATTGGTTGAGTAGTGTTTAGTGTATACTCTAGAATTTCTCTGCAGAGGTTTATCAAATGCTTGCCTATTATTCATCATTTGATTCTTCTGCTGAGGCTTAGAGTTGCATCCAACATTTGTCCTTGGGATCCTCTGCTGAGGTCCATTGGATAAAGGCCTAGCAAACTCTGTCCTCTGCTGAGATCCAGCAGATGAACCATTGGCTGTCTTTGATACAGTCCTCTGCTGAGCTTTAATGAACACACTCTGCTGAGATTTATTCTTTGTTTTAGTTAATGACTTAGCAGATAGAGTTTCAGCAGACACTACTCCTTTACCTTTTTCATTAGAGCTATACCCTGCAGTTACAAATGAAATTGGATTCTGCATAAAAGAATTATCATTGGATTTTGACATTCTTTTTGATGATTCACATCCAAGTCCAAACTTATCAGAGTGATGTCTTTGGCTACTTACAAGGGCATTGAGAGCAGCCTTGTTGGATGCATACATGCAAATACAATCCTCTTTTGGTTTGTTTTTTAATGCTTGATTTTCCTTTTCTAACGTTTGAAATCTTTCTGACAACTGTGGGAAATCTTCTTTTAATTTGAGGAGTTCTTCACTTTCTAACTTTAGTCTTTCAACTTCCTCGGTTAAACTTGTAATGTGAAGTTTTAATGAAGCATTTTCTCCCACAATCTCATTTTTGATTTCATACATTTTTGCAAATTCTAATGATAATTGCACTAAATAATCTTGTTCGGAATCGAAATATGATTCCTCCAATTTGTCTATAATTTGACTGCTAGATAAGTTAGTGGACAATACCTCTGCTTCCTCAGCAGCTAGAGCTGATTCATTGGTTCCTTCAGCATCGTAGTCCGCATCAGCAAATTGATCTTCAGTGATGTTTGCCATTAGTACGAACAAGGCTTCTTCGCTATCTTCTTCTTCTGACAAGCAATAGAACTCTTCTTCATCAGCAATCTCTGTCATGGTTAGCAATGCCTTGGTTACGGCTTTAGCAGCGCGTCTTTCAAACCGTTACTTCAGGCGATCTCGTTCTTCTTTGCTGACCTTCGGGCAATCATGCTTCAAGTGATCTGGAGAACCACACTCAAAGCAAGTTCTAATTTTTCGCTCTATAGAGTGGTTAGAAGTTGATGATGTAATTTCTTTTACTTCCTTTTCGGCCTTTGCTTCATTCAGCATCCGTTGCATTTTCTTCATTTGTTCTTCCAGTTCATTGATCTTTAGATCAACTGCTTGTGTACCTGCACTGGCAGTTCCTTCTTTCGAGGGTGATGTTGTAGTGGGTCTTTCTGGTTTATAGAAAGATCTCTTTGTCTTGAATTTGTTGTAGTCCTTCTTAGCGAAGTATGCTAAATCCTCAGCGTTCCCAGCATAGTTTGAACCAGCTTGTGCTACAACTTTTTCATTCTTCTTCGACTGATGTATAATAAATTCATGAGCTTTAAGTTGAGCAAATACCTCAGATGTAGTCATTTTGTTGAGGTCTTTCTCACTCAAGCTTGTTACTTTTGCGAACCAGTCATCTCTTGGATAGAGTTTGGAAATGATTTTATTGTTCATTTCTCCATTGTCATACTTCTTTTCAAGATTCCTTAGTTCTCCAATTATTGTGTTGAAGCGTTCCTCCATGATTTGAATAGTTTCTCCTGCACGCATAGAAAAAGATTCATACTTGTCTACAGCTACCTGTAGTTTGTTGCGTCTCATTTGTTCTGTTTCCTGAGAAGACTCGCACACGTAGTCCCACATTTCTTTAGCAGTTTCCATGTCAAGCGCCTTGTCTTTCATCAATTTTGGAAGAGAGTCAAGAATGAGTTTCTTTGCCACGTGCTCTAGTTGAGCTCTCTTCTTGTCTTCACTGGTGTATTCGTCAAATGGTTTAGGAACCATTTCAGGTCTTGGGGGTCTTGGTTCTCCTCCAGCAGCATCTTCGACACGTCATTGTCCTATAAAAGTGTTAACTTTCATAATCTGAATAGGACCTCTTAACAGTATGTCAGCCATCTCAGGGTGTATGCTCTGAAGTTGTATGAGAGCCATCTTCTTCCAGGATGAGAAGTTCTCTCTGTCATACTCTCCAAGGGAGTGGTTCATCATTTTGTATGCTCTTTGAGTGATTTCCTGAGCTGAATAAAAAAAATTATAAAAGTGCAAGGAAAGCGATAGATCTGGTCTTAAAGCGACTCAGAAGCAGTCGGTTTTTCAACCTCCTGCTCTGATACCACTTGTTGGTCCCAAAATATCAGAGTCGTCGTGTTGGAATCTTAACACGAAATGCAGCGGAATATAACAAAGTCACTTGCACTTAATATCGTTATTAGCAAATTGTTTTCTTAGTTCAAGTTGTTGTTTAAATTAGTTTACAGACATACACTAGCAACTCTGTTGTTAGGTTTTAAATCAATCTTCGAATGGTAAACCAATAAAACAGTAAGTAAGGCAGTAAATGAACACAAGATTTATAGTGGTTCGATCAAATAGATCTACGTCCACTCCTTAGCTGAAGCGCTAAGAATTTCACTAGAAAAGTATACAGAGTACAAGGAATCGGCTTTCCAGTTAAGTAGGCAGTGAGCTTTCGGCCTGGCTACTTGACAACTATCCTCCGTGAATCTGAACTTCTCCGAACACAGCTCTGGGCAAGTCAAGGGCACACCTTCGTAAAACTTGTCCTTTGCTAATGAGGCGTTTATAGTTTGCCTCTGAACTTAATAAGTCTGTGGCTAATGCCCGTGTGAGTCACAATCTTTCAAGAGTGACTGTTGGATTCTTTTATGAAAGAAATGAATCCCAATGATTGAGATATCCTTGAATGCAATCAGGAATATCTTCAATGGAGTGTCAGTACTTCAATGAACGACACCACAGGTTGTTGAGAGTCTTCAGATAGACTTTAAGATGTCTCTCAACTGACTACTTTTAAGGATCACTTTGTCAAGGGAATCTTTAGCTTGAGCGTTCGTGAAAGAGTAAAGTGATAAGAGCACTTGTAGATTGTAAAAGCAGTAGTCTTTCCAGTTCTTGAGTTTTCCCTTTTATAGTTGGAGATTCAAAACTTTGAATCTCCATACCCGTTAGACACAACGGCTTCTTCTTCCCAGAATGGATTAACTTGGTAGAACGCCTTTCTGAGTAGAGATGTACTTCCCACACTACTTAGGGAAAGTCTCATCCCTTGTGCGTCCTTTTTTGTCAGAGTCGCAGTCCGGCTTCAACTTTGCTAAAGGTATATTCCTTGAGATCCTTTGACTTTGATACTTCATAGAATGCTGAAAGATCCGAATGCTAATTCCTTAGCATTCTAGTAATCTTTTCAGCCAAATGCTAGCGCTCTTGTTCGCCAGCTTCTCTAGCAGTCTGTGAGTTTGACGCTGAAGTCATCTTATCTTTTCTGCTAGGGATTCTTCATAGCACACTAGTCTATTACAACTCGATGTTCAACTTATACAGGACTTTTACAAGTTGTGTTAGACTCTCTAGATTTCAGCAAATGATCGACCAACTAGATAAGGTTTGATCCAACAAAACCTTTTACAAATAAGTCCTAAGGGAGATTTTAGGGATAATTCCCAACAAGGTACACATCGCCTAATCACTGTATCGGCGCACCTCCTATAAAGATATGGTTCATCCCAATAGTTGTACTTTGCCTCATGAAAGAACTTTTTCTTTTGCCATGTTGAGAGGTTTTGAGGTGGAACTCTTGCAACAATCCAATTGGCAATGTCTGCATACCATGCCACAGTGCTTTCAACTCGGAGAATGTATTCATCGGGGAATGTCTCCTTGATTGCCATATTTATATCATCCCCTTCCATTGGATTCTCCAATCTTGATAGATGGTCAGCTACCACATTTTCACAATCTTTCCTATCGCGAATCTCCAAATCAAACTCTTGGAGAAGCAAAATCCATCGAATGAGGCGAGGCTTGGCATCCTTCTTAGAGAAAAGATATCGGATAGCAGCATGATCTTTGTAGACAATGGACTTCGTTCCCACAAGGTATGCTCGAAATTTATCAAGAGCACACACAACTGCTAAAAGCTCCTTCTCTGTGGTGGTGTAATTACACTGAGCTAGATCAAGAACCTTACTTGCATAGAAAATCACTTTGAAGATCTTCTCCTTCTTTTGGCCTAGCACAGCTCCCACTGCTACATCACTAGCATCGCACATCAGCACAAATGGCTCGTCCCAGTCTGGAATAGTCAGTATAGGAGCACTCACCAAAGCTTTCTTCAACACCTCAAATGCCTGCAAACAAGATTCATCAAACACAAATTTGTTATCTTTAACAAGTAAAGAGCATAGAGGTTTAGAAATTTTTGAGAAATCTTTTATAAATCGGCGGTGGAATCCAGCATGCCCTAAGAAGCTTCTAACAGCCTTGACACTTGTTGGAGGTGGAAGTTGTTCAATTGCCACCACCTTTGCTCTATCAACTTCAAGACCTGTAGAAGATACCTTGTGTCCAAGAACCACACCTTACGTCACCATGAAGTGACATTTCTCCCAATTAAGCACCAAATTAGTTTCCTCACATCTTTTCAAAACTTGAGACAAATTTGTGAGACAAACATCAAAATTAGAACCAAACACGGAGAAATCGTCCATAAAAACTTCCATAATATTTTCAATTAAACCATGGAAGATTGCCATCATACAACGTTGAAAAGTAGCTGGCGCATTACACAATCCAAACGGCATTCTCCTATAAGCAAAAACACCATATGGACAAGTAAAAACTTTTTTATGTTGATCTTCAGGAGCAATCATAATTTGATTATATCCGGAATAACCATCAAGAAAACAATAGTACTCATGCCCAGCTAATCTATCCAACATTTGATCAATAAATGGTAAAGGAAAATGGTCTTTTCTTGTAGCTACATTCAAAGCCCTATAGTCAATACACATTCTCCAAGCATTTACTAATCGGGTTGCTATCAATTCATCATTTTCTCCCTGTTTTACAGTCATTCCACCTTTCTTTGCAACAACTTGAGTGGGACTCACCCATTCACTATCAGAAATTGCATAAATCATTCCGGCATCAAGCAATTTAAGAACCTCTTTTCTAACCACTTCTTGCATAATTGGATTAATCCTTCTTTGAGGTTGCACCTTAGGTTTATATTAATTTTCAAGCAAAATCCTATGCATACACAAAGATGGGTTAATCCCCTTTATGTCCTCTAAAGACCATCCTATTGCAGATTTATGCTTTCTTAACACATTAAGCAAGTAATCAAGTTCATCACAAGAGAGTCTAGAGGATACTATTATCGGATAAGTGTTCTCATCACCTAGAAAAGCATACTTTAAATGCTCGGGTAGAGGCTTCAACTCCACTTCCGGTGCTTTAGTTGGTGATTTATCCTTCTTGCTCAACTCGCTTTTTAGCATTTCTTCCCTCTCTTGTGGACTTTGTAAGCTCAAATAGCTCACCTCTTCATTTCCTTCAATTTTCCTATCATCAAAAGATTTAGTAAAATTAAGTATTTCTTCACACATATCAAGTTCATCATCAACTTTTTCACTAAAATCATTCACACAAGAAGTAAAGCAATCAAATGAAGATAAAGATAGAAAGTTATCCTCCCCTATTATAGCATGAGTGTCAATGCGGTTGCATTCTTCATGGAATTTGCTTTCTCCTCCACACTTTATTGCTTCATAGATTGAAAAAGTGGCGGTTTCCTCGTTGAATTTAAGAGTGAGTTCGCCTTTGTCGACATCAATGAGTGCTTTCCCGGTTTTCAGAAATGGTCGCCCAAGAATGAGTGGAACATTTCCATCTTCTTCCATATCCAACACAACAAAATCCGCCGGAAAAATAAACCGATCCACTTTAACCAACACATCTTCTACAATTCCTCTTGGATGAGAAATTGTTCTATCAGCCATTTGCAAAGCAATAGTGGTTGGTCTAATCTCCACATTAGCCAACTTTTTGAATATAGACAAAGGCATTAGATTTATACTTGCACCCAAATCACACAATGCCCTACCACATGGAATCCCCCCAATCTCACAAGACACAGTAAATGAACCGGGATCCTTTTCTTTCATTGGTAACTTCTTTTTCAACACTGCACTACATTCCTCAGTCAAATTCATAGTTTCAAATGCAGCATGCTTCCTTTTATGTGATATAGCATCTTTCAAAAACTTAGCATAACCAGGCATTTGTTGCAATGCTTCAATTAAAGGTATATTAATTTGTACCTTTTTGAAGATGTCAAGGAATTTTGCATACTTATCCTCCAAATTCTTCTTGACCAATCTTTGAGGAAATGGTGGATTTGATGTGTTTCCCTCTTGAATCGGTTTAGGAGATACTTGAGGCTTGCTAGAAGTTCCCTCCACTTCTACTCCTTGATCATCCTTCTCCTTTGCTTCTTCATTATCCTCTTCACTTGGCATTTTGGGTCCCTCATAGCTTGAACCACTTCTTAAAGTAATAGCATGACATTGGTCTTTAGGATTTACCTCCGTCTTGCTCGGAAACTTTCCCGGATTTGGTCGAGGATTGGAAGAACTTGCCAATTGCCCAATATGCGTCTCCATCATCTTCATATGCTTCCCAATTGCTCCTACTTCATTCTCAAGCTTCTCCACCCTTGTATTTTGGCTTTTCATGAACCCTTGCAACATCTCTTCCAATGTAGGCTTCTTTGGCTCCACAATCTCACCATTAGATACCGTGAATCCCGGGGGTGGAGTAAGTGCATTGTGTGGGTTAGCATAAGAGAAATTTGGATGATTCCTATTATTTTGAAAATAATTGGCTCCTCCTCCTTGATTGTTGTACCTTTGATTCACCATTTGGTTGTTGTATCTTTGGTTTGCTCCTTGGTTGTAAACACCTCTTCCTTGATTGTTGTAGGGGAAATATGTGATACGTGCTTAAAATGACCCATATTTTGATATGTGAACATGCTTGCTTGTGGCTATTTTACTCCCGTATCATATGTTTTTGTCGTATTTTGTTTATGTTTTCGTGTTTTGTGTGTTTGACTTGTGTAGGATAGGTTTTTGGCATAAACAAGCATATTTGGTGGAGTTTTGGAGGAAAATCGCAAGGTTTTGGAGTTTGGAGAGCTCGACCGGCCGAGCGTGGGAAGGATCGGCCGAGCAGGACTTCAGAGAGCTCGACCGGCTGAGCCAAGGCAGGACCGGCCGAGCGAGGCTGCAGAGTTGGTTCAGAGAGCTCGACCGGTCGAGCCTGTGCAGGACCGGTCGAGCGGGTTCGAGTTGGGACTTGGCTCGGTCGAGCCATGTTTTGATCGACCGAGCCAAGTCGGTTTTTGGCGGTTCCTGGCAGTTTTTGATGGCCCGGGCGAGCCAAACTTCGATCGGGCGATCTGAGGACCTGATTGCTTGCATATAAAAGGGGAAAGAGCGGTTATTTGGGGAGTTTTTTGTCACTTTTCACATACGATAGTAGATTTCTCCCTAGATTCTATTTTTCCATTTCAAATTCATCTTAGTCCTAGAGCTTCTAGGAGCTAAATTCATCAATACTTGTAAGAGATTGAAGATTGAAGGCGGTGGATCAAGTCAACCAATCCAAATTGGGGAAGAATCTTATTTCTACTTTCAAATTGTAATGAAGTTCATTGTATTCCAAATTGTATTTGCACAATTGAAAGGTATGAAGTTCTAAACCTTTTTGGATGTTGAATTGAGGAATGATGCATGAGAATTTGGTATGAGAATTGTTTGTTTACTTTCCTTTGAGAGCTTGGATTTCACTAGAGCTTGTTCCTTACCTCTTAGGTGTAGGTAATAGCCAACTTAGGAGGTAGTTGACGTGAACGCTGCAGCCAACACGCGGGCGGAATCGTCGTGATTAGTGTTAATTCATACGATTTTAGTTCCAATCCATGTGCGGTGCTAGGTCGTAGGGCGATAATTGACGAACCATTTGGAGTGGTTTAGGGCTAAATAACGTGATTGTTTGCTAGTTCTAGATCATCAGCCGGTAGCTCGCCGTGACAAGGGGCTATCGAGTGTAGGGTCAATTGCTCAATCTCCTAGGAATTAAATAATGTTTGCAACAATGATTAGCCAAATTTGATTGTATCTCTACTCAATTCAACATCCTATCTTCCTAGCTTGAGTATTGTGATTGTCTTGGTTTACCATATTGAGAAGGATTGTTCGATTAAACTTTGTGTTTAAATTCGTGTATTTCCTATATTGATAGCATAGATTTGATTTGCATGATTAGATGACTAGAAATTACTCAACGATTAAATCTTGCTTAGCTATAAGACTTCACTTGAGTAGCTCGGTATTCTAGGAGGTGAATCGAGAAGAACTCGGATTGATATTTTATTCTTGAGTGTGGTTGAGAGTTTATTGTGATTGAACTTTTACCGCATCAAGTTTTGGCGCCGTTGTCGGGGACTTCATTTAGTAGGTTGCTAGATATCGGGGGAAAAGTAAAGCTTGTAGGCTAGGTGTTTGTTATATTGCTTGTGTGAATAGTTTTGTTTGTAGCTTGTGTTTGATAGTTGATCTTTGGTTTGTTTGATTTGGTTGTTTGTTTGGTAATTGGAATTTTTGTGAAGTGTAGGTTGTATATGATCACGAGGTCTAAGGCTCGTGAATTCTTGGAAAGGAAAGCACAACAAAGACAAGAAAGTATAGAGATTGATTTGGACATGGCTAATCCGGGGGAAGATACAATGAGGATTGGAGAGTTAGAAAGGCAAATTGAGTTGATGAAGTCGTTGCTCAATGAGAGGAATGGTCCTCGTAGACCACTCCAAAACCTTTTCCGACCTCAAGGAGAGCCGTTGACCGGTGGTTTCCGACTTAGTAAATGCCACGCAGTTTGAAATTAAGCCTCAATTGGTTCAAATGATACAAAATAATCAGTTTGGAGGACATGCTACCGAAGATCCGAATGTGCACATATCCCGATTTTTGGAAATCACGGATACCATTAAGATCAATCAAGTTCCTCAAGACTTAATACGGCTGCGATTATTCTCGTTTTCATTGAGGGATTCGGCAAGGCATTGGTTTGAGGGTCTAGACAAGACAAATATAGCCACATGGGAAGAGTTAAGGGAGAAGTTCCTCTTCAAATTTTTTCCACCGAGTTTAACCTTGAAGAGAAGGGCAGATATTACTTCATTCGGACAAAGATACGATGAACCTCTATATGAGGCATGGGATAGGTTCCGAGAGCTCCTACGGAAGTGCCCACGCCATGGTCTTTCTAAGAGTCAACAAATCTGCCAATTCTATGGAGGTTTGAATTATGATACGAAGGTTATGATGGATGCTTCTTCGGGAGGTGCATTTCTTGATCAAGAAAAAGAGGATGCTTGGAAGACAATTGAAAAAATGGCTGAAAACAGTTTCCAATGGCCAAGGGAAAGGAAGGATTATAGACCAGTAAAGTCGGTCAATGATGCTTATGAGACGGAAGATTTTAAGGAACAACTCGCACTCATGCAAAAGAAGCTAGATAAGCTATCTACTTCGGGAAGTGGACGAGAGGAGATGATGATACTTAAGCATGATAATATTTGTTCGGAGAATGTCAATTTCGTCAATCAAAGGATGGGGTACAACAACCGTCCTCAATACAATCCTCAAGGAAACATGTATTATAAGCCGTCCAACCGTTTCCACCCAAATTTCTCCTATGCAAATCCGAATAACGCTCTAAATCCTCCGATGCAATTGGAAGGAGGTAGTAGTCAAGGGGGATATTCAGGGGGGAGGAAGTAGATATGTGAATCAAGAGCCAAGAAGAAATCCTAATGAGGAAACTGATAAGAGGTTCGAGAAATATGATGGGATGTTTGCAGAAATCCAGCTGCAAATTTCGTCGATTGCTAAACAATTAAGTGGAAGGCATCAAGCTGGGAAATTTCCAAGCGACACGGAAACCGTTCAAAAGAAAGGTTGTAATATGATTGAAGATGAAGAGAGGCTTGATGTGAAATTGGAGGTCATGACTACGACAGTAGAAAGTGTTGAAATCAAGGAAGATGGAAAAGAGTTTAAGGAAGAGAGTGTAGGAAATGAGAAAGAGGAACATGTGGAGAAGGTGAATTTCTTTGATTATGTGAGGAAGGGAGACATAGAGATACCACTTCCAGATGAAATTGAACGAGTTCCCATGCTAGATAAACTTGTTGGTGTTGAGATACCATTGGATGGGGAACCACATGAACCGGAAAATCATGAATATGAAGAGAAGAACATTGCTAGCAAAAAGGATGATCCGGGCGATTTTGTAATAGGATGTCAAATTGGAGATGTGACGGTTGAGAAAGCTTTGTGTGATTCCGGTGCTAGCGTGAACATTATGTCTTGGGACCTATACAAAGAATTGGAGGTTGGACACCTCAAACCTACCAATCAAGTGTTGCAACTTGCTAATCAAGCTCTCTTTTGTCCACGTGGAGTTGTCGAAGATGTGCATGTGGATGTGTTGACATTCACATTTCCCGGAGATTTTCTTGTGGTAGACATGAAAAATAAAGGTGGCATTCAATTAATCTTTGGGAGGCCTTTCTTAAGTACAGCCGATGCACTTTTTGACATGAAACAAGGGGAGCTTACTTTCCGGTGTGAGGGAAAGGAAGTCGTTTTTGCCTTACCCCAAAAGAATTTGCATGAAGTTGACGAGGGAAGAGTTGAGAGGAAGAAAAGATTGAAGGACGAGCTTGATCCAGGATTAGACCTCAAAGAATATGAGGATGAAGAAAAAGATGATCCGGGAGATTTTGATAGAGATGAGAAAATACGGACAAAGAAAGCTAGAGTTGAGCCGGCTCCACCATATAGTGCACGGAGGAAGTTGTTTTTTCCGGAAGATGATGTCGTGCTTGATAGAGGTATGAGCTCTAGATCTACACCTTGGGATCATGATTGACTGGAGGTATAGTCGTCGAGCTGTCGACGTTAAACAAGCGCTTGTTGGGAGGCAACCCAACGTTTAAACTTTGTGTTTTTCATGCTTTTGGAATAATGTTGTTATTGAATTAGGTTTATTAATGTTGTTTGTTGTTTATAAGTGAAGGATTCTTAGTTGTGTGTGGATTTACAAGTTTAGCTATCATTGTGAGTGAAGAGTAGGCAGGATGGAAGGCCGAAGGTTTGTGGAAATTGTCGGAGAACGGGGGAAAATGGGGGAGATCAAGGTTGCTCGGCCGAGCAAGTGCAGGCTCGGCCGAGCTGAATCGAGGGCCTGGGATAGAGGCTTCGCTCGGCAGAGCGTGTGCAAGCTCGGCCGAGCCATGGCGTGCCAGGGCGTGTGTGTGCGGACAGAGCCTCCGCTCGATCGAGCCATCTGGCGCTCGACTGAGCCACGCGCAGATTTAAATAGCGTGATCGAGCATTTGCTCGCCCTTGATACGTGCGTAAAATGACCTATATTTTTATGTGTGTACATGCTTGTTTGTGGCTATTTTACTCCCGTATCATATG
>JAPKLW010003437.1:0-17145 GCA_026898455.1 Plectranthus barbatus
GATCCTTGGTAAACGGACTTCGTGATTCAGTTCACGAAACCCTTTAAACCTTTCCCTCAATTCTTTTTCTTCATCTTCTGGTGGGTCTGCAGGGTTTGGCTTAACTTGAAGATTTTGGTTATTCCTTGGATTCAGTAGCCGGATCCGTTCCCTCATAGCATGCATCTCACGGATAAGCTCAACTTGCTCTTCAGGAGTAAGAGCAGGTGGTGCATTCTGATTGTTCTGTGGCAAGTTGTTCTGATTGTTTGCTTCCATCTTCTTGTCTTCACTACTTTCTCCTCTTCCTTGGTTTTTCCTATTGTTATACCTTCTGCAAGTGCCTTCGATCTCAGGAGCGTAGGCAATCAATTCCTTCCCTCTGTTCCTTGTGGTCATAAACTATCTGAGCAAATAGAGAAGGAAATTTATTAAATAGGAAATAAATTAAAAGGAAATAAATACAAAAGGAAATAAACCAACTATGCAACAATTAAATAAAGAAAATAATATTTTAAAGGGAAACAAATAATTTAGGAAATAATAATCAGGGAAATAAAGAAAATATAACAAATTTTTCTTTTTTTTTATTTTGGTCTAGGTCGAACGATATGAAGCGTGTGTCGATCGACGTGGATTAAAAATTCTCGTCGATCGACGTGGATTTAAAATTCTCATCGACCGACACGCAGTCAAGTCAGTCAAAATAGAGGCTAAATTTTACTCGAACCAAAAATTAAAAACAAGAAAAATAAAGCTCAAATCAATATTTCGATAACAAATTCAATATCAAGATTGATTCTATGCACTACCCAAAAACGGCGCCAAAATTTGATCGGTAAAATTATTAACAACTTAGTAGAGCTAACAATATAGCGGCAAATGAAAATTATCGATCCCACGAGGAATGAAATGACGAACAATCCTAAGTACTGAATTATAATTTCTCAGAAAATTGTTTGAGGAAATCAAATTAGAAAGGTTTTGGTAACAATAATTTTTAAAACTAAACTGAAAGCAATTTTCAAGTAGATTAAAATAAAACTAGAAAGAAAGAATCAAACGGGTTTTTTAATCAGATGCAAATATTCAGATTCTAGGGATTTTTATTACAATCCTTCCTGACATGCAACAGATAAATTTATCAAATACCAATTTAATTCCTTGCAAGATGGGAATTAGAAAAATATTGTAAACTTTGTGGTTTGACAATTTACAAAGTATATTATCGAATGTCCTTTACCCTTTCGGTCTCAAGAATAATCCAATAACTCCAAAAATCAACAAATTAAATCCTATAACCTAATTTCCTCTTTTGAAGACAAGAACAATTAAATTTATTATGAAATCCTTTTCATATTAATTAATTATCACCTTTTGAGTCTCAAATTAATTAACTTATAACCTAAATGAGTGGCCAACAAATCCAGGTTTAAATCAAAGTACAAAATTTCACAAATCAAACAAGGAAGGGCATTAGATTAAATTAATCTATAAACATGCAGTAATGATATATTTTAAACCCCAGAATCTGATTAATAATTTAGTTCATCATAATCATAACATAAGACATCATGAAAAGATAAAACCTGTAGTAACTTGCATTGATTCAAAACCGAGCCTCGAGAAAACAATTCCAATCCAGTTCTGCCTTAGAAAAAAATTTAAACTCTGAAAATAAACAGTCTAACCTTAAAAACTCGATTACATGTGTTTATATAGGTGTAGTAATGATCCCCACAAGGTTTGAGATTAAACAAGGAAGAAATTGCTCAAAAACAACGAATTTCCGAAATTAAAACATTCGCATCGACCGACACACAAGCCATGTTGATCGACGCAATCCTCTCCTTGACGGCCTTTTTGTTGACATGCCACGTTATCATCGATCTTCCACTTCGATCGACGCACAACCTACGTCGGTGGACATGGAGCTACCACATCGACTGCCTCGAAGGTTGATATCCTATCCACGTCGACCTCTTGTATCGACTGACATAAGCCTTGTGTCGGTAGAAACAAAGTGAGTTTCACCTCTTTTCTTTCTTGTTCCGAATTGCCTCTTTTCCTACAAAAATTCACAACCAAACACATATACAACTCAAAAATACTATGATGCATAAATAAACATGAAAATCCAGCAGCTTTAACATTAAATGGGCTAAAACTAATTGATAAGTTAGAAAAATAACTAACTTATCACTCAGTGTATCCCCATATTTAAGGTTACTGACGTTTATTAATCAATTTAAGATTTGAGAAGCGAGTAAATTTATTAACATCTTTTATTCTTGAGTGAATCCACTCAACCTTTTCACTTATGCTTGAACTTAATCAGCCTCCAACACTTTAACATAATGAACATTATGAGCTGCTCAGAGAATGTAACTATTTTATACTTGATATGACTGGCGGGTCCAGCCCATTTAATCCGCAACCTATTTAGACCAGACCATTTAGCCCGTTTTCTTATCGATTAAGAAATCTTCAACCCATACTCTGTGTTTAGCTTGGGTTATTTGGGCCAACCCGTCGGTCCCGGGCTAAATTAACATCCTTAATCATCATATATTAGGACATATCCGCTCCTAACATCATAGTCCATCAGCTGCTGGTTGACCGATAAGATTTTAGGATAGTAACTGGCAATGGCCATGTATTCAACCTCTATGGTGGAGGTTGTAACAGAGAATTTCTTCTTTCTAAATCAACTGACCAACTTATCCAAGAAATGGGCAACTGTTGATGGTGTTTTTCCGATCAATTTTGCATTCTTTAGAATCCAAATATGAGTATCCATTGAGATTGAGCTTGTCACACTTGGGATACCAAATTCCTAGGGACTGTGTAAACTTGAGGTATCCGATGATCCTTATGGCAGCCTCCATGTACAATTTCTTCGGGTTGGTTTGAAATCTAGCGCACACTTCGATGGCATATGAGATGTCGGACCTACTTGTTGTCAAATAGAGCAAGGATCCTATGATGCCTCCCAAGCTTGTTGGATTCACTGGTTCCCCCTCTTTATCTAGTGTTACCTATGTTGTGGAGCTCATCAGAATCCTCGGCGATCTTGTCTTCTCTGGACAGTACATGCTGATAAGATCTTTTGTATACTTCATCTTGTTGATGAAGATACCTTATGGGGTCTGTTGAACTTGATGTCCTAAGAAGTATGACATCTTGACCATCATACTTATGTGTAAATTTCATTTCATCAGCTACGCAAACTTCTTGCAAAGATAATGATTCTTCGATTGGAAGATGATGTCGTCCACATAGATCTGAAATAGAAACTTTTCATTAGCATCTTTTATTAGGAAGAGAGTCATTTCAGTCTTCCCTTTCCTGAAGATATTCTACAGTAGAAACTGAGACAAATTCTCATACCAAGCTCGCGGTGCTTGTTTAAGACCATAAAGAGCCTTCGACAGCTTGTAGACCTAGTTGCTTTCCTCAAAGCATGGAGGTTCCTCCACGTAGACTTCTTCCTTCAGCTCACCATTAAGGAAGACACTCCTCACGTCAATCTAAAAGATTGTGAAGTTCTTATCCGCCGCATAAACTAGAAATAGCCTAATTGCCTCCAATCTTGCAACTAGTGCAAAAATTTCACCATAATCAATCACTTCACACTGCGTGTATCCCTTGGAAACAAGTCGAGCTTTGTTTCTTACGATGTTACCAATTTTATCTTGATTATTCTTGAAGACCAATTTGGTCGTGGTCACCGACTGGTGGCTGGTCTTCCCACCAGGTACCAAACATTATTGCGGGTGAATTCTCACAGTTCCTCTTACATCGCATTAATCCAATCTGGCGACTACAATGTCTATCCAATCATCGTTAGCTCTTATTGGGAGATAAAACATGAGAGTAAACTACTTTTAGCTCTTGTGCGAATGGGATTCGTAACATAATCCAAGATATCTGACTCTGGTGATGTCTCAGCCACTTTGGTTACTGCAAGTCTTCGACTCCTACTGCTTAGATAAAAGGATGTGTGCTCTCCACTCCTGCGATAGACACATCCTTGAGAAACAATATTTTTGGATGATTTCCTCTCCGCAAGGTGGTTCTACTGCTGATATTGGTACTTCTTTTTCTGCTAGCACAACAATTGTTAGCTCCACCGCGGCTGACACATTTTCTCTTGCTGGCATTTCTCCAGCTGATCCACCATCTGTTGGTTCCTCACCAACTCCAAAGCTATTATATCCAGCGTCTGACTAACCGACTCCTAGCTCGCCAATAAGGTCTTCAACAATAACAAACTCCTCTGTCTCTTGAAGGGCTTCTCTGGTATCCTCGTTTTCAAGCTCGACACTTCCAGGTTAGATCCTCTCTAGATTTATGGTCTCATCTAAGGAAGTACAATCTAAGGTCTCAACTTGATCAATAGCATCACTGGCCTTCTTGGTTGTTTGTGGATCGACCAATGTTGTTGGTTGATAAGGCTTATCACTCATCGATCTAGTTCAAATAGTTAATATAGGATGAGGAACATTAATTCCCAACTATACATCAGCATCATTGATCTCAAGAATGTCTTGTGCCAGCACTTTCACGGTCCAGGCACGAAAGTAGCTTTATCAAAAAATAACATGATATAATACTTCCACACGCTCGGTGGTCTTGTTAAGTACCCTATAAGTCTGGTGAGAAAGACATCCATGTCCAAGGAACACACTTTCATCAGCCTTTCGCAAAAAGGTTATTTAACTTCTTACTCTAGTTTATGTGAATGTAACATGGATAACCAAAAACACAAAGATGATCTAAAGTAGGCTTACAACCATAGATGAGCTAAACTCTCGTGGGGAGTTTTGTTCAGCTATTCATGGAGACCACTCTTATTCTTAGTATAGCACGCGATGATGACTACATGGCCTTAATGTATTTTGTTCAGATTGGCTTCGGCGAGCATCGTCTTCATAGCTTCTTTGACTGCTCCGTTCATATATTCTGCTAGCCCGTCATGCAGTGGAGTTCATGGACTTGACTTCTCATGACCAATCCCAATTTCTGCACAAAAGTACCTTAGTAGCCCATTGTAGAACTTGGTCCAGTTATCCGATCTGATTCTTTTTACTGCTACTCCCTTTTCATTTTAGATGCACTTTACCAGCTTCGACAGTGTCAGCTTCATTTCATCCTTCATTTTATCAACAACTCCACCCATGTATATCTCGAGTAGTCATCTATGACTACTAGGGCATATTTTCTACCAACAATGGAGGGTGGGGTCATAGGACCAAATAAGTCCATGTGAAGAAGTTCCAGCATTCGCTTGGTGCTTGCTACAACTGCTCTGTTCTTGAAGGATGTCTTGATCTATTTTTCAAGTTAGCAAGCTCTACAGATTCTTTTCGTCTTGAATCCACCATTAGATAGTCCTTCTACCAGCTTATTCCTTACCAAGTAGTTAATGACTTTGAAGTTGAGATGACTCAGTCATTTGTGCCATAAGAAGTTGATGTCCACTACGTTGGCTGCCACAACAAATGAGTTTGATTTACTGCTATCCCAATCAATCACGTACAAACCTCCTTTCCTTATGCTTCTTAGCTTCACCTCTTTGGAAGCTATCTCTCTGATTTGACATTTTAACTCAGAAAAGGAAACCTCAAAACTCTTTTCACTAAGCTGACTGATGCTTAAAAAATTGTACTCCGAACACACCCTTCCACTGATTTGTCTTATGGAGTTGCGACCGAACAAAACTAGTGGTCCCTTTACCTTTATTAAAATTGTTAGCAGATTTCTTCTACGGTCATGTGAACTGATCATCCACTATCAGGAATCAACAAATTCCTCATCTTTTGAAGATGATGCGCATGTATCTGTTCCTGCAAAATGAAAGTTATATTTTAGGTCCCCGATCATCAACGGGTCCTGCAAGATTAGCATATTGGATCAACCCTTTGGGGATCCATACCCGAATTGACTTTGGTGTAGGAAGTTTCTCACAGCTCTTCCCTACAACCTTCTTCTTCTTTATGAAATAATGCATGGATTTTTTATGCGACGAATGGGGTTGTGCACTAGTGTGCGTAGTCCTCTTAGAAGTAGGCTTCCTGACTGGACCTTGAAAATCAGATTTTGAAAAAATATATGTGAACCATGTGACATCCTTAGATTGAATCCTCTGCCATTTTGGTTAGCTTTCATAGCCCTAGAAAAAGAAATTTGATTGGGCTCAGGCCTCAAGTAATTGTTCCCCCTACTTGGATGAATCAATTTCTCATTTTGAGGATTAGAAATCGATCTCTGGTTATAGAAGTAACCAGGAGGATTGTTTGGCATCATCATATGCCTATCTAGTGCAACCTTTGTTGGTGCAACCCTAGTAGGCTGCTTGGCCAAACTGGTTATGTGAGTTGGCTTCCAGTTAACAGGAACTTGCTCATTAGCCAGCTTGCGGGGTTTAGCTGGTTTCCTCACAGCATGCTGCTTGGCCAGCTTGGGATTGTTGACAAACCAATATTTAGCACTCTCAACAGATGCTGGTACATTTGGTGATGTTACCTCTTTACTCTTCAGCCCTTACTAATCACTAGACTTGGCTTTAACATAAATAATATTTTTTTTTCCATTGACAACACTAGATGAAGATGCATGATTGTACTAAATTGTTTTATCAAAACGCAAACCTGATTTATCCGATGGATTTCTCTATGTCAAAATCACTCCACCCAAAACTCTTGAGCCTTTTAAAAAAGAGCATTTGCATGGTTCAAGCTTAGGATTTTTCGTCTTAAAAGAGTCACATACCTCTTTTAAAATATTAGAACTTTGTAGAAGCATTGAGTGTTCTTCTTTAAGTTTGCCAGTTCCACGTTGATAGACCTCGATTTTTCCATCTTAATGATCAACGTACAGACTTGTAATCTCAACGAGGTGTTATCACCGGCTAAGATATTTTTCAACTCATACAATTTAGAAAATACTTATGCAAGTGAGTCGAGAGAAATGTAATCTGAATCGGAGCAATACAATTTAGGGTCGTCAATGATGAATGTAGAAATAAAAGAAACTGTTGGACTCGTCATCAGCAAGCATCATTGCTTGTTGGCAATCCTCTACAACATCATATGCATTAGCATCCTCTCTAATTGTTGTCATGAATGCCAGTAATGCTTCCTTTTCCGACTTATCATTTGACGACACTGACCTGTCATCATGGATGGGAATGTCTGGAACTTCGAGCGTGGATAGCATTGCCTTGGCAACAACCTTTGACCCTCTGATCTCAAACAACCTCCTCAATCGATCTCTCTTCTCCTTGTCCACTCGAGCGCACTCGAACTAAAGGTGGTCAAAAGAGTTTCACTCAAAAAATATGCATTGGGCGCATTTGATGAATCTCTTTTCTACTGATTGAGGATTATCATCTATAGATTTTGCCTTCTCCAACATTATGGAGAATCTCCTCATCCGCTCTTCAAGTTCCACAAGGGAAGTCTATCCTTTGAGGTGGATGTGGAGGGGGCCTCTATCGTTGGTGGCCCCGCTACTCTCTCCATGTGAAAGGGCTTCTTGGGTCTTTTCTGATTTTGAAAGTCATTATTCACAAATTAGGCAGAATCTTCGATATGTCTACCTACATTACTGGTGGCCGCCCTGATGGATTTGTTCTACTTCGCAAAATTGATGTCCCACTTCTGCACTTTCAGGTGAGCTAATAGCTTCTTGGTGGACATCTTGGGGACATCTTTGTCCTTCGGCGTCATCGTCTTCATGAACCAGTCATCCTTCATTATCTTGGAAAGGATCTTGGCGCTAAGATCCATTGTGGAGTAAACCCTATCCAAGGTCTTCATTTTGTTGACGATAAAGTTGAGACAAACCTCTATGTCCTTGATGCTTTACTCGGGGAGCATTATAAAGGCTTGTAATTGTCAATTCAGATCGGAAGCTTGTTGCACTTCATCTAGCCCGTCTCTTAGCTTAAACTGCTGAGGTAGTCACATACTAAAGGAACACGCCGGTGAAGGCGATTCGTCCCCACGATCGATGTTGGTTACCAAACATACACATACATGGTTTAACTAAATTAAATCAACTAGATCAGTGATTACCTTACCAGATCTACAGATCTAGAGAATGATTCTACTGGAGATCTTCTAGCCTGTGTCCCACGAACCACGATCGGATACCGGGTGGACAGCAATCCTCCGAATCGTAAATGCTAATCCAAAACTCTAGATCTACAATGTTTGAGAGAACTAAACCCTAATCGTCGCTCAACACATGAGCTTATGAAAATGACAACTTAGACAACTAGGGTTTTTCTCTCAACCATAAGATCCTAATTATAGGCATCTTCTAGGGTTTCTAGTTGGGCCAGGCCAGGGATCTCTAGAAGGTATAGGATTGGGCCTCCCATTAGTCCAAACACATATATTCAGCCCAGAATACAAATTGAACTTATAACATTAATTCATTCCACTAGAGAATTAATGTTGCAACTGCCATCCTATCCCGATGTGAATCAGGGCTTCTATTTGACTTAATTAATTCCCCGTGTGTAAGATAACCGCACGTCCATTAATTAATTAAAAGCTCTGACAGCATTAATTAATTAATATCTTAATCCTTAAGTAGTACCCGCTCAACATTATTATCGTATCAGAATAAATTCCACCTGCAGGGTTTAATGCGATAAAACTTATGAGCTCCTTAAGGGGATGTCATCAACCTGGTATAATGTGACTATATAAACACATACAAATAATGTTGTTACCCAAGATACGGAGTATATTGAATCATCCTTTTGATTCTCACCCATGGTAAGTCAAAGTAACAAATAATCATTTGCATATATCTAAATATCACATATAGGGTTAAGAATTATCAAAGTCACCGAGACCTCGGTTCTTCATAGAATCAGAACAGAAGAACACGTCTCACTGCGATCCATTCAATGCGACACCACGCACTAGCATAAACTAATAACCAAGACTAGTGTTGGTCCCGGTTTTTCAGAGTATAAAGCGTTACGCAGCGGAAATAATGTTAAGTGTTTTCTTGCACGCTACTTACACACAGCTGACAACTGGCAACTGGTCAGCTGGTGCTGGTTACTTAGTTCACAGCTGGTGATTCGAAACTTAGAATATTTAGCCTTGTTTGCACAATTATATATCAGTTTCAGGATATACTCCAGCACTTGAGTGCTGGGTTTAAAATATGAATGAACGACTGAAAGCTGATAAATAACAAAGGGTTTTTATAGTGGTTCGATCAATCGATCTACGTCCACTCTCCAGTCGAAGCACTGGAAATTCCACTAAGAGTAATCAGGTACAGGTCTCCTACGATCTATCTCTAGCTGGTGAATGCCTCGTCCACCAGTTCACTAGATCAACCACTCCCGGTCCTGGATCCTTCTTCAACTCTTCACAGCTAATGGAGTGCGAGCACGTCACTTCAACCTCCACAGCTAGCTAGGTGTTTTAGTTCTCCCAAGAACGTAATAGACTCTACGGCAGAATGCCCGTAAAAACTCAAGTGCTGGTAAGCACAGGAGCTGCTGTGAACTCTCTCGAAGGAGAAAGAACACCGAGTGAGATCTTTAACTTACAAGCTTAAAGCTTGAAGTCTCGTGTTTGATAAATCAACACACGGAAAGATTTATGAAAAGCCTCGAAAGTTCTGTAAGTATTTTGACAGCGTTTTTGCTAGTTCGTTCGTAAGAATTTTCGGGGGTCTTTGAATGTTGACGGTTCCGACGTATTTATAGACGCGGGATCCGATTCAAACTTTCTAGCCGTTTGGACTCATCCGGAAAGGTGTCAGACCTGGGATGTCCTTCTGACGGCGGTAGGTATGTTTTTCCGGAAAGGATCCATACCTTTGACCGCTTTATCTGACACAGATCTCTTTGTGTCAGAACGGCTCTCTCTGTCAGTCCTAGGAATAAGACTGGCGTCTTGTGACTGATAGACTTTAAGTTATCCTTCCTTAAAGTCATATTTTGTCAGTCGATTCCTCAGAGAATCTTCTTCTTGTCTCTACTACGCGGGGAGAGAGAATCTGGAATTCTGCTGGTAACATCCGACTGGTAGATCATTCTGGTGATCTTGTGCTGGCAGTCTCTGCTGGTGACTTGCGCTGGCATAATCTATGTCTACCGAATGTCTGGATGTTAATTCTTCTTGGAGTCTCCCATGACTGGTGAAATCACCGCTGGTGAATAGTGTACGCACAAACACGTATTCCGCTGGTTAGATTTGTCAGCCGTCTGCTGGTGAAATCCTTCCCAGCTGGTGAACAGTGCCAGTCATTAGCTCTTCTGATGCTGGTGAACAGTGCCAGCATGAGTCTTTGTCAGTCGCCTGCTGGTGAAAACCTTTTCCACCAGGTAAGTGCTTCTCATGCTGGTGAACAGTGTCAGCATGAGTCTTGATCAGCTGCGACTTACAACTCAAAAGACCTAAACAGGACTTTACATTTGAGACTAGAGCTATCTAGAGACAACTGACGCTGGTAGGACTTAGGCTTTGATCGCACCAAAAAGGGGGAAATTGTTGGGAAATCTGTCCAAGGTTTCCGCCCTCAGTAGCGTACTTGTATAGTTTATAGTTTTGGTGGATCAAAGCCTAACCAGCGAGCACTCGGCTGATGAGGAAAGTTACAAAGGATTTCAGGGTTTTACAAGTGAAACCTATCAGATCTAAACCCATGAAATTACTTCCTCAACATCAGCTCTAACTAAAAGGAATCTTCCCCCTCAACCAAGGAAAGATAATGCTCGATTAAAATATGGAAATTAAGATCAGAGCAAAAACAAGTTAAGACGAGTGCTGGTGCTGATTACACTGAATGTGTAAATTCAGCTGGTAAATAAAAGGACAATTGTTGGACAATGAGAGATTGTCATCAACTTGTCAGTTAACATTCCATTAAGGTGTAGCAATTACATGTACATTGAATGATAACTGACTGATAAGTGATTACTTACAAAAATAAAGAGACTAGACTATGGCTTGGATGATGATCCTGGTGACTGAGTTCTTGCGCTGGTGAGGGACCTCAGGATCTCCGTAAGTGCGGCCATGTCTTCCTCTCTCTTCAGCCTCCATTCAGCAGCAATTCTTCTTTCTTCGGCTGCGATGCGTCTCTCCTCCTCAGCAAGTCTGGCTCTCTCTTCTTCAGCCAGTGCTCGCGCCCTTTCCCCCTCTTGGATCCGCGCCAAAAAGGTGGAAACACCTGTGGTGACGGACTCCAGTTGTTGGGCTACTTCTGTTCGGAAAGAGGCGAAGCGCTGATCCATCCTGGCGTCAATGTATGCAAGAAGTTGCGCAGGAGGATGGATCTCAGAGAGTGGCTCCGCTGATACCTCCATGGAAGTGGAAGGCACATCAGTTGCGGTCGTAGCCATTGCTGGTGCGGATTCGGCTTGTTCTTCTACCGCTGGCACCTCAGCTGCAGCTGGCTCCTCTTCGAGCACTTCGACTGGTGCTGGTGTGCCTTGTACAAAAACGGGTGGGGCTGTGAAAACCACCAGCTGCCAGTTCTCATGATATGGGGCAAGATCGCCCATTACAATAGGAACAGGAGGGACTACAGTGGTCAGCCACCAACTACGGAAAGGATCCTCCTCTACTAAGTGGTCTACCAGCGGAGCGCTGGTAGCCATATCAGATAGAATGGCAGGGAAGGAGAGGATCCTTGGGAGAGCGATGAGCACCTTCAAGCGTCTGAGCGCGTAAATCAGCTGGTACCCTCGGCTGGTGGACTGGAACTGGAGAAATGGTAACTTAACCATTTTGGCCCTAGGGAGGCCGGAGGTTCCAGTCAGCTGTCGGTATTCTGCAATCTTCCTCAATCGGCGCCTGATTCGCCTGTTCGACAGCTGCTGGTGGCTTTCAGGATCAGTATCCATGAATGTATTTGCCCAGGCCTCCTCAGATCTCCAGTATCCAAGCCCGAGCCTGGCATACAGTACGGCACGCTTCTCCACTGTCAACCGGCGTTGGCACCAGTCGAAGATCATCCACCTCCGGAACTCCAGAAGCAGTTCCGCATTCAATCGCCACAGGTCTCTGTACCTGGTTATTATCTCCTCATCCACAGCGCTCTCCACTTCCGCTGTGATGGTGTCGGCATACTCATAGAGTGAGTAGTTGTAATACTCCATCGGGTGCAGGGGCAGACACCAGTCGTAGATCCTGGAAGCGTAGACTGACTGGTGGGGGGAGTCCGCTGATGGGGATAATGTTGAATGCTGAAGGCTCAGGCACTCGTGAATTTTGAAACGCCATGCCCCCGCGGTGCTCCCACCGGTGTACCCCTGTTACTCGCGATCGGAAGGTATCTTCATCTATCAGCTGGTGCTCTTGGATACAGAGTATGTATGGCCTCCTTTCAGTTCGCACAAGTCGTGCTAGCGCTGGGGAGGATGCTGCTGGTCGCCCAGAAGATGTAGAAGCTTCTGAAGTTTGTGGGCGACCGGCTTCTTTCTCAAAATTCGGGAATAAATCCCTTGGTTCCATCCTCTGAAGCCTGGAGTGTTGGACTACTGGCGGTGGCTCGTCATCTGGACTGATGATAACCGGAGAGGTTTTGTCAACAGCCTCTCCACCAGTAGCCTCCATTTCAGCGGTCTCCTCCTCAGCGGCCGCCTGCTCCGGCTCCTCCTCCGAATCGGAGCTCATGTCCGAAAAACTCGCCAGTTTTTCTGGGGTGGTCGCCCGCTCATCGACTCCTCCACTGGCACCCCCTTGCGCTGCCAGTGGGACTTCTTCTTCACCTCCACCACCCCCTTGCGGAGGTGGAGGGACTTCAGCAATCTCCTCCTCAGGCTGGTACTGATCCACAAGGGATATGACATCTTCGTCAGCACCCATGACCATCAGGTGCGTAAAAGATTCATCTGAAAGAATCTGGCCTGGAGCTAGTGCTGGTGGCCTTTCACTTGTAGTTTGGGCAACTTCCCACTTGCCTTTTGCCACCTGGCGCACCTGCTCCGCCAGTTGCGCCTGACGTCTAGCCTCATGCTCAGCCTGTACTTTTGCAAAGGCTTCATCGCGGGCTGCCAGCTCAGCCTCCCTTTTTCGCTGATCTGCCTAGGCCTTCAGCCTTGCCTGAGCCTGCTTCTTCCTTACGAGAGAAGCATTTTGCTCCTTCTTGGCTTGCTCCACCAGCTTCTGAGCCCTCGTCTGGACCCTCTTTCTCTTTCGGGTCATCTTCTCGATGGTCTCTTCCTCAGTCAGGCCCAAGATGGACTTCTTGACTGGTATTGAGACCTTCCCTGATGCAGGGTCATAGGCAACAGCTGGCTGGGGCTGCTGGTGCTGGTGGATCTTGGGTTTCTTTCTTGAAGGGGGCCTGGGGGCTGGCACTTGTGCTGATGCCCGAGGATGTATACCGGTTGCCTTAGCCACTGCTTCCTCCATAGAGGCGAATAAGGATTCAACCTCTAGCTTCCTCTTTATTTCTGCCTTCGCCTCAGCTGTCAGCGGAAGAGCTACAGCTGGCACGGCCTCATCTACTGGTTCTGACTCCTCCTCAGAAACTTGGTCAGCAGGGTCCACAGCCATCTTGCCTCTCAGCCGTTGAGGCTTCTTGTAGTCTGGGCCAGGAAGTTTGACCTTAGTGACTGGGATAAAGTCGGAGCCGACCAGTTTCTCCCCTCGGTCGATTCGGTCCCCCATCTCCATCTCCAGAATGTGGCTGATTCGCAGGCCAAAAGACACTGCATGGAGGAACCTGCCGTCCGTCTTGACTGTGCAGTTCTTCTCCACATTCTCCAGCAGCCGGCCGAAAATGAACTCTGCCCAGTTTCCATATACGCCATCCACCAGTGCGCACATAACGGAGAACTTCTTTAGGCTTAGTTCGGCATAGGAGCCGACCTCGCACTGGAGCATGCGCACCACAATGTCGCATACCATCTGCCAGTATTCGTCCATCTCTGACTTCTTCATGCCAGTCTTGAAGACAGTCACCCCCTCCTTCTTCCATTCAGTCCACCTTCGCCTGAACTCCACCGTATCATCCTTGCAATACGTCGCCACCTCCTCACTAGTACTCCTCAGCCCAAAGAGTTTGGCTAGGTACTCTACGTCGATGGTGATTAGGTGCCCGAACACCGATGTGGTAAACGATTTCCGGTCATCAGCGATGACTGTGCGAGCGAAGAACTCGGCAACCATATGCGGATGGAAGACTCTGGGAGCAGCCGTCAGATAGGGTCGAAGCTGCTCCCTGTCAATCATCTCCATGAGCTCTGGCCTGTAGTGCTTCTCCGCCAGTTTATCGTTCAATATCTTCTCTTTTTGGACTTGGGCAGCCCTAATTTGTGCATTTGAGAGAAGATGTTGGGTGGGCTTTTTATTTAATTGAACCAGTTTGGTGAAGGGGTGGGTATAATCTATATCCTCCTCTTTCACGATGCCTGTAAAAGTAGGCATGTGGGCTTCGGCTACTGGTAAATCTATTGGATCGGAAGATGAAGAAGATGGGTTATCACCAGCAGGATTGGAAGAGGATGCCATTGAATGCAGGGAATTTTTTTTTTTTTTTTTTTAAATGAACAAGAAAAGTGTTCGGAATTTTAAGGAAATGTAAAGGTTTATCCGACGAAGAATGTCGGATATATATACTAGGGTCATCAGCAGGCCCGGTTCCCTGTGGCGACGTGGGCGGTCGTGCTGACGTGGGATGGAGCGTGTAGCTGACATGGCACACGTTGATTGGTCGCTTGCATGCGTTTGACTGCGCAGTCACTGTGCGCATTAAATGTGGCATTAAATGCCGCATTAAATTCTGAGATACGCACACGCAAGCGGATTTGAACAATCCCGCCATTTCTGCGACAGCTGGCACGACTCTTGGACTTCAAGAGATCGTCAGTTGAGAGCTGGGACTCAACTGGTCATCAGTAGGATATGTCAGGTGCACACTTCCCCCCGTCAGCATGGCCTCCTTACCAGTTGACAACTGGTACTCACGACTATTACCCGAGTACTCAATTTCCACCAGCCGTGGAACATTCACCAGTTGTCTGCTGACAACTCGAAGGGTTAAGAAAATTGAGAGCTTGGACTCAATTTTATTCCGCAACAACTTCTCCTTCAGAAATCCACCTTCTCACCATCGCTTTAATTTGGGAGCTGGGACCCAATTTTCTTCCACTGATGGTATTTCTCTGCTGACAAATATGAAATGAGAGCTGGGACTCATTCTTCCTCAACATTAGGGCTCGCATCAATCTCCAGAAGACCGAGTTTGATGCACAACTCCTTGAATCTCGCTTCTGGCAAAGGCTTGGTGAAGATATCAGCAAGTTGATCTTCTGTTCGGATGTACTCCACGCTGATATCTTTCTTCTCGACATGATCACGTATGAAGTGATGTCGGATATCTATGTGCTTTGTCCTGGAGTGAAGAACAGGATTCTTCGTAATGCACATAGCGCTGTTGTTGTCGCAATAGATGGGCACACATCCAGTGTCCACTTCATAATCCTCCAGTTGTTGCTTGGTCCAGAGAATTTGAACACAGCAACTGGCAGCGGCAACATACTCAGCCTCAGTGGTAGATGTAGCAACAGAATGTTGCTTCTTGCTAAACCAGCTAATTAGCTTGTGTCCTAGGAACTGACACGTACCACTGGTGCTTTTTCTATCAATGCGGCATCCAGCAAAGTCTGAATCTGAATACCCAATGAGCGTAAGCTCATCATTCCTGGGATACCATATGCCAAGTGATTCAGTCCCCTTCAGATATTTCACTATCCTCTTGGCAGCTTCCATGTGTGACCTCTTCGGATTAGCTTGAAATCGGGCACACACTCCGACTGAGTAAGAAATGTCGGGTCTGCTGGCTGTGAGATAGAGGAGTGATCCAATAATACCTCTGAAAGTGGAAGGATCAACTGATTCCCCTTGCTCATCAAGAAATATCTGACAGCTGGTGCTCATTGGTATTCTAAGGGTTTTGGTCTTCTCTGGGCAATACTTCTGAATTAATTCCTTTGCATACTTCCGCTGATTGATGAAAATTCCCTCAGCTGACTGCTGGACCTGGAGTCCTAGGAAGTATGTCAATTTGCCCATCATACTCATTTGAAATGAGTTCTGCATCAGTTGCGAAAACTTCTCGCTGAGAGATATGTTCTTAGACCCAAAGATAATGTCGTCGACATAGATTTGCACCATGAGCATATCATTACCATCCTTGAGAAGGAAGAGAGTCCTGTCGATCTTCCCCTTCCGAAATCCATTACGGATTAGGAACTGTGATAGCGTCTCATACCAAGCTCTGGGCGCCTGTTTCAATCCATACAGGGCCTTTCTCAGCTTGTACACCTTGGTGCCTACTTCAAAGCCCGGAGGTTGTTCAACATAAACCTCCTCTTTTAGCTCGCCATTCAGGAAGGCGTTCTTCACGTCCATTTGGAAAACCGTGAATCCATGATACGCTGCATATGCAAGAAACAGCCGTATCGCCTCCATTCTTGCGACTGGTGCGAAGGTCTCATCAAAGTCGATGCCTTCACACTGTCTGTAGCCCTTGGCGACTAATCGAGCCTTGTTCCTGATTACAATGCCATTCTCATCTCGCTTGTTCTTGAAAACCCACTTGGTGCCAATCACTGACTGATGTGATGGCCTCTCTACCAAGTCCCAAACATTATTGCGAGTAAATTCTGCAAGCTCCTCTTGCATGGCATTGATCCAATCGGCAGATTCCAGCGCAACTCCTATGGAAGTAGGTTCCATTTGAGAAATAAAGCAAGACAGAAGCGCACTGCCGTGTCGAGTCTGGACAGAACCTTTCGGATCACCGAGGATAGTATCAGAAGGGTGATCTCTGAGCCATTTGGGAGGACCAGATTCCGCTGGTGCTGGTTGCGAAATAGGTTCTTCTGTCCTGATGACTGGTGCTTCCAGATTTCCACCAGTCGAAGCTGCAATGGTAACTGGTGGTTGACCTTCACCAGTTGGAATAATCTCTTCATCAGCTTCACTCTCTGACTGATCTCCTGATCCTTCAGCGATATCTACACCGTCAGCTGGTGCATCCACATCAGCTGGTTCATCGCCTTCTTCTGGTTCAAAGATTCCAGTCGGAATTCCCCCTAGATTATTGCAAGTTCCACTCAGGGAGATTGAGTGTAAGGTCTCAGCAAGGTCATTTGCATCACCGACCTTC
>JAPKLW010003437.1:22145-41829 GCA_026898455.1 Plectranthus barbatus
GTCTACCGAATGTCTGGATGTTAATTCTTCTTGGAGTCTCCCATGACTGGTGAAATCACCGCTGGTGAATAGTGTACGCACAAACACGTATTCCGCTGGTTAGATTTGTCAGCCGTCTGCTGGTGAAATCCTTCCCAGCTGGTGAACAGTGCCAGTCATTAGCTCTTCTGATGCTGGTGAACAGTGCCAGCATGAGTCTTTGTCAGTCGCCTGCTGGTGAAAACCTTTTCCACCAGGTAAGTGCTTCTCATGCTGGTGAACAGTGTCAGCATGAGTCTTGATCAGCTGCGACTTACAACTCAAAAGACCTAAACAGGACTTTACATTTGAGACTAGAGCTATCTAGAGACAACTGACGCTGGTAGGACTTAGGATTTGATCCACCAAAACTATAAACTATACAAGTACGCTACTGAGGGCGGAAACCTTGGACATATTTCCCAACAACTAGTTATCTCAAGTTTATACTACAACCTAAAACGATAGTTTATCCAGAACTATCTCAGTTGTGAATGCGTTTTATATTTTGTAAGGAGCCCAACAATGCGATCTTCAGTGGGACGACGCACCCACCACATTGTCTACAATATAAGATAAGTGGATATACATGCAATCATAAGATTGCATCAATGTGATAACGTTTGTTTCAGTTATTTACAGGAGATTAATTACATGACAAAGCTCGCTTAAAAGTTCGCTTTACAGTATACTCCAACAATCTCCCACTTATACTAAAGCTAAACTTTTA
The DNA here is from genome assembly GCA_026898455.1 of Plectranthus barbatus. NCBI lineage: Eukaryota > Viridiplantae > Streptophyta > Magnoliopsida > Lamiales > Lamiaceae > Plectranthus > Plectranthus barbatus. The sequence continues at coordinate 22,894 of JAPKLW010003437.1, forward strand.
GTATACACCATGTCATTACAAATCTCCCACTTAGACTTAAAGTGTAGCTGCAATGTATCATCAACCAAGATCCTCTACGTGTTTTCCGATGATCTAAGTTTCCAAAGTCTTCGTGAACAGATCAACCAGGTTATACAGCGACACAAATTTTCCACAACCACGTCACCTCTCTTTACGATCTCTCGTAAAATGTGGTACTGTCTCTCTATGTGTTTACTTGCCACATGGGCTCTAGGTTCTTTCGAGTTTGCTACTGCACCAATGTTGTCACAACAAATTATGATACATTTAGGCATACTCGTAATCACCCCCATGTCCAACAAGAAGCTTCTAAGCCAGATAGCTTCTTTGGCAGCCTCTGAGGCAGCCACGTAATATGGATCCACCTCCCAAGGTAAACACATAACCGAGGTTAACTTTCTCATATCTCTATTAGCTTAAAATCTGAATCTGAATAACCCAAAGGGGTCAGACTGTCTAATAGGTAAACTAACATATAATCTCGAGTTCTTTTCAGATACTTGAGAACATATTTTACCGCAGTCCAGTGCCCCAGACCCGGGTTAGATTGATATCTTGCCATCATGCCAACTGCACAATAGATATCATGTCTAGTACATAACATAGCATACATAAGGCTTCCTACTGCCGTAGCTTAAGGAACCTTAGCAATCTCCTCTATCTTGTCTGGCATTTTAGGACACGTGTCCTTAGATACATGAACTCCATGTCACAAAGGTAAAAATCCTTTCTTGGAGTTTTGTATGCTATATAGGGCAATAACAGTGTTGATGTAGGAAGCTTAGTACAAATGCAATATTCTCTTATATTGATCCTAAATGATCTTTATACAAAGAATGTACATAGCATTTCCAAAATCCTTCATCTGTTACTATTTTGACAGCCACACCTATACGTCCGACAATACCCTCAAGTTGTTGCCAATAAGAAGATATCGTCTACGTACAATACTAAGAATACCACCACGTTTCCATTGCTCATTTTTGTACAAACAACTTTCATCTTGACATTTTTCAAATCCAAGGATTTGATTGCCTCGTCAAAACGAATGTTCCAAGATCTAGAAGTTTGTATAAGTCCATAAAGAGACTTCTTTAACTTCCAAACTAGATGCTCTTAGCATTTCCTTACATAACCTTCAGGTTACCGCATATAAATATCTTCATCCAGATTTCCATTAAGGAAATCTGTCCTAACATCCATTTGCCAAACCTTAGAGTCCATGTAATTTGCTATGGATAAGAGAATACAGATCGACTTTAGCACGGCTACAGGAGAGAAATTATCATCATAACTGATTCTCTCTAATTGAGTGAATCCCATCGCCACCAACCATGCTATAAAGGCGATGACCTTTCCGTCAGATCCTCTCTTACACCTATAAACCCATTTACACCTAATGGCTATATTGCCTTTAGGAAGGTCAGAAGGGCGTATCCATCCATAGCATCTATAAATTCAATCTCAGAATTCATAGACTTATGCCAAGACATCGCATCTATATCTTGAACTGCCTCTTTGTAAGTTCAGGGATCGTTCGCTTCATGTTCACCAATATGAACCAAGTCCGAAGACTCTCCCACACCCATGAAACAATTCGCTTCATGTTCACCAATGTGGACCAAATCCGAAGACTCTCCCACACCCATGAAATGATTAAATTGAACAACTCTCCCACTACAACAAGGCAGTACCTGTGTAGATATACCAGAGTCAACACGTTGTGCAGTGTCTTGTGGTATGACACTTAGTACACTTGGTGTACAATTGTCTCCTCTCAACTTATTAAGAATGATCTTACTCTTGGATTCATGCTCACTTATATAGTCTTCCTCGAAGAATCGGGTATTGGTATTAGCCACCACCCTCTGATTCCTTAGGACTATAAAAGTAATCGCCTTTCGTACCTTTAGGATATCCTATAAACAATCGTACTTCCATTCTAGGTACCAACTTATCGACTTCCTTATCCAACATATATGTTGGGCAACCCCAAACCAGAATATGGTTTTAACCAAGGCTTTCGCCAAGTACACAATTCTATTGAAGTCTTTAGAGTCAATTTAGAAGGTACTAATTTCAGAAGATACGCCGTTGTTTCTAAGGCATAACCCTAAAACAAAGTAGGCAAAGTGGCATAACTCATCATCGACCTCACCATCTCCAAAAAGAATTATGTTTCTTCTCTCTTCTACGCCACCTCATTGCGGAAAATCAGGCGTAGACAGTTGAGATGTAATCTCGTTATCCAATATGTATTGCCTAAATTTAGCACTGAGGTTTTAGAAATTGCAATCAAATTGTAGTGACTTGATACTTTTACCTTTTCGATTCACCACTCCAGTCTTAAATTCTTTGAACTTGTCAAATCATTCAGACATGTGGTGGATCAAGTAAATATATTCAAACCTTGAGTAATCATTCGTGAAAGTCACGAAACACTCAAGACCACCTCTTGCTTGAATAGACATAGGCCCACACAATCAGATTGAATCATTTTCAACATATCATTGGCTTTAAACCCATAGCCTTAAAAAGACTTAAATGTCATCTTACTCTCCAATTAGGATTCGCAGACTGAAAATGGTTCAACTTGGAGAGATTCTAATGATCCACGACATATCAGTCTTTGGATCCTAGTCAGATTAGTATGACCCGGTTTTTTATGCCAAATATATGTTTGATTCAACATAGAAGAAACTATCCTTTTAAACGATGAATATGCATGAGTTTCAGTTGCAGAACGATATACACAAGTAATAGTATATAAGGAGATTTCCAACATGCCAGAACAGATAAAAGAGTTATTTCTCATAATAACATCATCGTTATTAAAAATAACTGAATATCCATCCAGAAACAGTTTTCAAAGCAGAAAATAATTTCTTTCAAAAACTAGGCACGTTTAAAACGTCCTTTAATACCACAACACAATCCAAAAAAGATTAAGTGTATATCTCCCACTGCAACAACCACCACTTTAGTAGCATTCATCAAGCTTACGGTAATCTCGCCTTCATTAGTTGTTTTGTCTGCATGAAACCATGCAGAGAAAAACAAACATGATTAGTGGCACCAGTACCTACTATCCAAGAGATAGTAGAACAAGCCACAAGATATGTTTCCACAACTAAAACAGAAGACATAGGCAAGTTACCCTTCATTAAGAGGGGACAATTATATCTATGATGCCCAGACTGGTTGCATCAATAACACTTTCCCTTTAGATTCATGACACCACCAAAAAGTGTCATACTACCATAAAGTATTACTTATTTGCTCCCACTGCTCCCACTGTTCTTTTTCTTTTGTGGCTTCTTCTTCTTACCATCATTACACAAAGAAGATGATGCTTCAAAAGAAACCAAAACCAGTGATCTCTTACCCGTGAGATCCTCCACTATAATCAAACCAATAAGAAACTCAGTAACAAAGTACTATTTCTTACCCATGGCTACTTTCAAGTGGAAGTAAGGGTTCAATAGACATTGAGTAGGCGTCTTGAGTACAAATATGTACTCTTCAGCAACCAGTACTATATCCAGATTTATTTCCAGTCCAAACAAATTGGACCAATAAGCTTGTTATGATAGAGAACAATCATAAGCAGATTAAACGACATGATGATAACTGAAATAAATTAAATGCAAACACGTAAGCATTTAAATCACATTAATTGAAGCATAAAACATGGAAACCTTCAAAACCAATGTTTAATGCAACCTCCAACAGCCCAACAAATATATATGCAAGCCACGGTGGGTGGACGTTTACACACATATCCACTGACCAGACAAACTATCTTTAATCCCAATATCACGTCAACCTCTACTTTATGATGAATGAAATTAATAGTCGGACCATTTAACAGGCCATGTGAATTAAAATAGGGACTCCGGTGGGGAGTTGTATAAAAATTCACATCTAAGTGATGACCACAATTTAACCAAAAAAGAAAATCATTTTACAATTGATGACCTTACCGTTAGGACTTTACATCACTTGCAAATAATTTCTTAAAAGTTATCTTGAATTAAATCTTTACCAATGAACCGTGAATGACACATCCGTTAGGGGGTGACGCCCAGGGTCACGCGAGTGACACACACTTCATTTAAAGATAAAATTCATTTTTATTAGAAGTCTTATCCAGTGAACCAGTGAATGTTGTATCCGTTGGGGGTGACGCCCAGGGTCACGCGAACAACACACACAATCACTTATAAGATTAATTGTGGAGGCCTAAATAAATTAATTAAAATTTATTTTAACTCACTTAGTCATTTTAAGTTGAAGGTTTTTAACAGCATGCAATAAAGAATTAAATAAATCCTAGCATGCTCCTAACATGTAAAACATACGACATGCTTAGAAAATACATACACATCATACAAGAACAAATAAAATGTCCTCGTGGCCCCAAGATGTGTACCTGCATATCGACCTATTCTATTACATGAATATTGAATATACAGCTCTTCAAATGCGTCTTCGAAAGGGATCCGGGCCTCGAACAATTCAAATTTGGGCTTTTGAATGTACTGCAAATGGCCTTTTTCGAGCCACCGGTGCTACCAAACGATGCACATTCAACGGCCGAAACTTAATGGGCTTTGAAGACCAAAGTTTGGACTTCCATCTCCAACAAACGGCACCGGAGATTCACGCTCGAATCACCGCCAATTGGCCGAAGAAAATGGCTAGTTGAGCAGCCTGGGCGAAAAAACAGTGCACTGGGCACTTTTCTCGCCTCCGTTCCCATCGATTCCAACCACAATCATGCCGGTAACCTACTGGGCCTTAAAGCCCTAGGTTTGGACTACAATTCCATGTCATTGGTACTGGAAATCCATAAATGGAAAGCCTCCAAATGACCACGAAAAAACGTCCACCTACATGCTGTCAACCCAGAAAATTAGGGTTTTATTGCGACTGGGCCGACTTCGTTGGCCCATTGCACCGTCATAATCGATCATCAACCTCCCAAACCTACTGGGCATTGAAGCCCTAAGTATGGAAAGTATGATCAAATCATTGGAATTGCATATACAACCCGAAATAGCCTTCAATCAACGCGCGAAATCAGCTCACACGCAGATAGAATCGCGAGATTCTTGCGTGCAGCTGTTTTCACGCGGTGATTGCCGCTAATTCCGCCGCCATCAACGCCAATAAACCATTGGGCATTGAATTCTGAAGCAAGGTCTACCATTTCCAGCCGCTGGAACCGGCGATCCACGCCGGGATCGCCGCCGATCGAGCGAAGAAAACGGTCCAACGCAACTATCGCGTGAAAATTCTGGAAATTCCCAGAATTGTCGCGCGACCACCAGACTTCACGCCCTCGCCACCGTCACTCCGCCGCCGATCCTGCCAACCCCCGACGTCATCTTGATCGCATTTTACCAGGATTCAAGATCCAACTGTCACCGATCCCGCACGCGGCCCCCGCCGTTGTCGAGAACGCCGCGAAGAGGGGCTGCAGACCAGCCGAAATTGTGCACAGGTGAGTGCGTGATTTGCAGCCGGTGATGCACCGCCACCCTTCGCCGTTCTTGATAACCGCCGGCGCTACCACGAAGCCGGCCATCCCAGCTACGACCCCCGATGGCTGGTCACCACCACTGACGCGCTGGTGAGCTGCGGCTGAGCTGCAAACAGGGCCTGCGCGACCAGTTTTGACAGTTTTCTGTCGATGTTTATTCTTCGTGTTCTTCGATTCTTGGTCTCGTTTTTCGCATCAAATTACATAAAAAATGATACAAAATTACAGGAAATAAAATTACATCATTTCCTACACTAACCACGAATTTTCTCGTGGTGAAAAACGATTATAAACCGCGAATAAATCATCGCACCAAAAACCAAAAACAGATCGGAGCCACGAGGAACAACAAAATATATAAAATATATAAAACATCGACAACATGCTTGAAAGATTTAAAACGCAATAAACCAACTGCACGTTTCAGGCAGAACCAACAACCACGAACGAGGCTCTGATACCAATTGAAGGAACACGCCGGTAAAGGCGGTTCGTCCCCACGATCGATGTTGGTTACCAAATGTACACATACATGGTTTAACTAAATTAAATCAACTAGATCAGTGATTACCTTACCAGATCTAGAGATTGATTCCACTGGAGATCTTCTAGCCTGTGTCCCACGAACCACGATCGGATACCGGGTGGACAGCAATCCTCCGAATCGTAGATGCCAATCCAAAACTCTAGATCAACAATGTTTGAGAGAACTAAACCCTAACCGTTGCTCAACACATGAGCTTATGAAAATGACAACTTAGACAACTAGGGTTTTTCTCTCAACCATAAGATCCTATTTATAGGCATCTTCTAGGGTTTCTAGTTGGGCCAGGCAAGGGATCTCTAGAAGGTATAGGATTGGGCCTCCCATAATTCCAAACAAATATATTCAGCCCAGAATATAAATTGAACTTATAACATTAATTCATTCCACTAGAGAATTAATGTTGCAACTGCCATCCTATCCCGATGTGAATCAGGGCTTCTATTTGACTTAATTAATTCCCCGTGTGTAAGATAATCGCACATCCATTAATTAATTAAAAGCTCTGACAGTATTAATTAATTAATATCTTAATCCTTAAGTAGTACCCGCTCAACATTATTATCGTATCAGAATAAATTCCACCTGCAGGGTTTAATACGATAAAACTTATGAGCTCCTTAAGGGGATGTCATCAACCTGGATGTCCAGGACACGGTGCTCTAATGTGACTATATAAACACATACAAATAATGTTGTTACCCAAGATACAGAGTATATTGAATCATCCTTTTGATTCTCACCCATGGTAAGTCAAAGTAACAAACAATCATTTGCATATATCTAAATATCATATCTAGGGTTAAGAATTATCAAAGTCACCGAGACCTTGGTTCTTCATAGAGTCAGAACAGAAGAACACGTCTCACTACGATCCATTCAATGCGACACCACGCACTAGCATAAACTAATAACCAAGACTAGTTATCTCAAGTTTATACTACAACCTAAAACGATAGTTTATCTAGAACTATCTCAGTTGTGAATGCGTTTTATATCTTATAAGGGTGCGATCTTCAGTGGGACGACGCACCCACCATATTGTCTACAATACAAGATAAGTGGATATACATGCAATCATAAGATTGCATCAATGTGATAACGTTTGTTTCAGTTATTTACAGGAGATTAAGTACATGACAAAGCTCGTTTAAAAGTTCGCTTTACAGTATACTCCAACACATACCTCCTTCACGTCGTCCCTCATAGACTCCGGGGTAGCTGACAGAATCAGCTTATGAGCTATGTCATCAAGCGGGACGTGTTTCTTGTCCTCTGTGGTCCACTTCACATACGGTTTATGTACCGTCTCTGGACATTATACACCTCCTAGGTGAATGTTGACCTTCAAGATCTAGATGGGTCTTGTTTCTAGCACGTCTAACATCTCAGGATGGACATTCTTCAACTGGATCAGTGATCTCTTCTTCCATGCTGCGAATTTCTCCGCACTATATTGTGGAAGCTTCGAAATGTTCATCCTTTTACTTGCTAGCTAAGGAAAAAAACAATCGTAAGGAATATGGATTTGATCATAAGCAACTCACAACAGCTCGTCTGTAAAGACAAACTATTCTGATACAACATTTTGGACCCAAATCAGAGTTAGGTAAAGTGCAGCGGAAGATAGTCTTGTAGGCTGCGCTCTCCAAGCTGGTGAGTCTGGCACCAGCTCGGGTTATAAAAATGGTTATTAGTGAGTGATATATTACTTAGTTTTCAGTAATATACTCCAAACCATCTTACCTCCTCTCTTCAGACGCGCGGTCTATAAATTACTATTCTTGGGATTACAAAGACGTTGCATGATTTATTGCTAGCTGGTGAATGCCCTCGCCCACTAGTCCACTAGCGCACTCGCCAAGTCTTATGCTCTCCTTCGCTTCTTCGGATGTGAAGTATGGGCAACCACTCAACCACCAGTTGGTCGTGAGAGTTTGATTTTCTCTAGAGAATGTCCAGTTGCGGTATACACCCATGATAGTTACCACTCGAGTAGTGGTTACTCCTTCTCTTAGTAGGAAAGAAGAAACTGAAATAGCTCATGCACGACGAACAGAGCCTCATGTTAAAGAAGGAACATGGAAAGTTGATAGAACAACTTGAATGCTTTTTGATGTAGAGAGTTTGTAGCTTTCGAGAACTCAGCAAAAACGGCTTTTTGGAGGGTTAGAATTTGAAGCCATTTAGAGCTGTTGTGAGACAAAAGACACACGTCCAATTGAAGTCTCACTTTTTCTAACTTGCAGTATCCTTGTTGTCATAGCAGGTGGAGTTTTTGTTGTTGTGGTTAGAAAGACTCTTAGTCAATCCAAGAAATGTTAGCTAGTGGATTCCTTTGACGAACATGCTTTTAAGTAACTTCAGATTTTAAGATCTTCTTTCTTAAAGTCTACTCTAAAAAAATCTTTGTCTGTCTTGACTTGGTTATGTCTCTTCTAGCTGGTTGGGTATTGTCTTGCTGGTGACATCTGCAGGTAAGCTCCTTGTTGGTGGTTCACTAGTTGTTAATGAGGTATTAGCCAACATCATTCATAGGCGCTTTGCTAGAAACGGCGTGTTAGCCAGCAAACCCAAACAATCTCCTTTGCTGGTGAATGGAATTTGCCAGCAAATCTACAAGGGCTTGTGATCAGCTCTGACTTACAACTCAATAATTTCAATATAGGACATTGAAAGTGCGTACTAACCTAGCTTGAAACACTTTAACAGGTGGTATATTTGACTAATAAAAACATCATTCAAGAAAGGAATTTCTTATATAAATTACTATCATATTCCAAACTGTTATTTGTGCTTGTTTGATTTTAGTATTAATCGAATGCTTTATTCTACAACTTGAATTCAGGATTTTCTGATAATGATTAGTTAAATCGATCCAAACAATCAAATTAGGAATATGATTTAAGTACAGAGTTTAGTAACTAAATAAATTATATATATATATATATATGGAAAATTATTAATTATATTACAAAGTATTATTGTTTTGAGAAATATATTAGAAACTATGATCGGAGCAAATTTTTGGCACTGAAGAATTTACGTAGCTTGCTCGCCATAAATTTGAAACATAATTCTATGTTTGTAATATATTTTGATATATATATATATATATATATATATATATAGGGGAGTGATCATATGAGAACTTCCCTTACCATGTGAAAATAAGAACTAATCTCGGTCATCCAATTGGTAATCCAACGCTCAAGACTAAATAAATCCCGTCTGCATTATAGTGTAGTAAAACATGCATTAAAGGGTAATTTTGTAATATTTTTTCTCTTTCCTCTAAAATCATCTTAAATCTTTAAATGATCATATCTCCTTCGATTTAGATTATTTTTTAATGTATCATATATCAAATTAAAGGTAATTTAATTATCTTTCAAACAAAATCCGTATTGCATATGTTTCAATTTAAAATCATCGTAAAAAAATGAAAATTAGTGATTATAAGCATAATTCTTGTAACAATACATGAATTCATATATAATTAATGGAGTTGCACAATATAATGCATGAAGTTATATTATATAATGTAGAATATGATAGATAAATTGCAATAACTATTTTCCTGCAAGATAAAAAAAATTAAAATTCATTATCTTTACATACTGTAGATAATATCATAGTTTTTATAAAAGCTGATCATATATTATTTGTTTTTAATTGTGTATTTTTTTGTTATATTATATAAATATATATTACTATATTATATAATGCATATTTGTTAGGTATGGAATGAATGTTTGCTAGGCATATAATACAAGTCGATGTCAATATAATGCATGAAGTTATATAATGCATACAATTGCACAATATAATGCATGAAATTATAGTATATAATGCAGAATATGATATATAAAATGCAACATGTTTATTTCAGCGAAATCATCATTCATCATTATATTTGCACGTGTTATGTATTATATAGCAATAACATATGAATTATAATGAAAGAAATATAATTTTTCGTTAAAATAAAAGTAATACCATATATAATATGTATAATTCTCGTAACAGTACACATTTTCTTATATAATGAATGCAATTGCACAATATAATGCATGAAGTTACAGTATATAATGCAGAATATGATAGATAAAAAGTAACATATTTATTTCAGCGAAATCATCATTCATTATTATAGTTGCACTTGTTATGTATTATATAGTAATAACAAATGTATTATAATGAAAGTAATAAAAAATTTCTCTAAAACAAAAATAATACCATATATAATGGAGGAAGTATACCGTATAATGATAGTAATATTATTCTAAAATAAGAGTAATATCATATTATAATGTAGGAAGATGTTTGTTAGGTATATAATGAATGTTTGGTACGTAATGCATGTTTCCTATGCATATAATGCATGTTTGTTAGATATATAATGCATGTCAAGATAGAATATGCAAACAGAATCTTAAATAAGTACAAAATGATAAAAATACTCTATAATGCAGGTTTTTTCAGATAAAATGACCGAAAATTTTAGTAAAATCCTGAGGGTTCATTCATAAAAATCAATGGCGAGAATTGGTTCTTATTTCTTATGGTAAGAGTGGTTCTCACTGGATCGCATCCCTATATATATATATATATATATAGTAGTAATTTTATGTTAACGGCTCTCTATATGTTAAATAATAATAAATTTAGATCCTTTAATTTATTAATCCAATGGTTATGATAATCTAGGATTCATAATTAAATAATGTAATTAAGGTATCTTAGTAATTTAGACTTTAAATATGTTTTACCATATTCTCTATTGTTAGATTTAAACATTATCTCCTTATCTTGTCTTTCCTCGTATGCAGTTAATATTTCCTGATTGCGCAAAATTAAATTATTAAATATCTATTTTCCCATTTTTACCCTTTAATAAAACAATTCATCAAAATGCATCAATTCGCACAAAAAATGTTATAATACAACAATTCCATATAATAAAATCTCTAAACATCCGCATTTTTGTTGCGCTAAATGATACTTTTAAGCCGTGGACAATGAATTTTTCTTTAATATTTTAACATATGAGATGACCTCTAACTCAACATTTGGGGGACTGAAGTGGTAATGAAGGTAACGAATTGAGTTACCCTGCAAACTTTCTCTCCCATCACTTTCCGCTCTCCACCAACTGAGAACTTCCACACAAATTCCAGCCATACAGTGATGAATTGGTCTAAGGTTATTAGACACAATATTGTAGAGCTTCAAAAGTAGATAGATTTAGATACCTCATTTGTCCAATTCCATGGCGAAATGAGTGAGTTATTACTCTTATTTTACGAGACCGTGTGAATTGCAAAAATTATGAATTGAGTTCAATTGATTTGAAATCTGAAAATTAGCTTGGTTTTCTTGTTGCAAGTGTATATAGGAACTTTACAGAGACATCTGGACGAGTTGGATTGTGTATGATGGCTGTCAAATTCGATTAAACTCTAATTTGGAGAAGGGAAGTGTTTCTACTTCAAGTTCAACATCATGCATGTATTTGAGGGCTTGATTCGTTGACATGCAATGATATTTATGTGATTTTCAAGCATGTTTAAGTGTTAAAACTGAGTTGCAACATGTTGGTTGGTCGAAAGTTTTCTAAAACTGGTAAAATCATAGAGAGGAGGTGAACTAGGAAAGCTGGTGTAGACACTTCCACAGGCCATCGGGGGTTGTGGTCATTTTTGTTTAGACAATAACTAAGCCACGATCAGCTTCGCAATCGAGCCCTGGCCGCGATAGAGTGGGTGGTTTTGTGTTGATTTTGAATTTAGGTCTCAATATGATTTCTATTCGTCGTTTAAACTCATATTTTGTCATATGAACACACCATACTTGTATATGTGGATAATATTGAAGATTGGACGTGAACATTGGATGACCTGAACTTAGATTATCATATATGGTGGGAGTATAAGTTGTTGATGATGGAATGAATGACTTAAATTAAGGACCACAACTGAGATTATGGAAGTATACGAGTAAAGAAGAGATGGAAATAAGTACAAATCGGCATGTTCATATTCAATAAGTGATGTGTTGAGTTAGAACTTGTTCAACGAGTTAGATTTGAATCATAAAATTAAATTATTAGGTTGGTTGAATTTAGGGATGAACCAAAGTAGAAATGAGCGATCGATATCATTATACATGCATGAACTAGTTTGTCATGAATAAGCTTAGATAATCATGGAGCGAGCTAAGGCCAAATGATAAGATGTCCTAAGATAAATTGTATTAAAAATAAACTGAGTTTAGGCCAAAGCTTTACAGCATCACCGGGGCATACCCAATAGAATAAAACATGTAAACAAAGGTCAATCAAAATGGCCAAGTAACATATGCTACGAACACAAGTGAAAACTCAGTAGTAATCAAAGGTCAAAAAATTGAGTACCATTCTAACTAGGTCAACATAGTACCCAGGTTCATCATCCCAAGGACCACAATGCACCAATGTCCTCACCAGGTTAGCCCCTTAGTGCTCTAATACTAAAACAAATCATACAAAAACAAAAGGGAAAACAAATTATATAGTGTTCCAATCAAGATGAGTAGTCACTTTTTCAATTGGATAGACTGCATAGAGAAGCCTGTAAACATCATCCTGAATAGCACAGACAATAGCTAAGACATCAAAGGGGCCCTATTAAACAACCTATTATTCCTCGCATGCCATAGACGGTTCACTTTCGTTGCCAACGCATGTATCCGAGCCTTATTAATGACCTTGGACATGCACCTTTCTCGTACACACCATTTGTCGGCCAACTCCACCGTGTTGGGAATTTTTCGTGAATTCCTCCCTTAGGATCTAATTATAAAAGGTTTAGTTGAATCAAAGCCTTAGTTAGATTGGTCGATCATTACTGAATTCTAGCATAGTCTAGCAACTCTTATGTAATGTCCTGTTTAAGAAAAATATTGAGTTGTAATAGATTAGGAAGTGCTTGAGAAGGTTGCTGAAGGATTCAACAAATGGAACAAAGAAAATCAATTCAAGCATCTTCGAAATGCTAGAAGAGTTCTCAGCAGATGGTAGCTGCTAGAGGAATCAACAGGCAAGAATGACTGCTAGAGATGTTAGCGGTCAAGTGCTAAGAAGAATGATTGCTAAGGCGTTAGCAATCATATGCTAAGGAAGAGACTACTAGTCAGAAGCAAAGAAGATAGCAGAATGCTAAAAGAGATAGCATTTGCCAGCATTCAAGCAGATTGCCCAGCAATAGCAATCAGCAGTCAAGACCTAAATGCTGAAATATGCATCTGCTGAAGGTGTCGGCAGATTGAAGAGCGGATTGCTAGAAGAGCGTAGCAATCAAAAGGTTTAGCAGATCGTTCCCAGCATTCTCCAAGAACGCTAAGCAAGGAAGATATCTATTAACGATCTCTAATACTACCGTTCTGACAAAAGTACAAGCAAAGGACAAAAGCTTTCTCGAAGTAGGTCGGAAAGTACTGTACGATGCCGGAAAGGACGAATAAAGAAAGAAGCTATTTTGGAAAAGAAGGACCGTTGTGTCTAAGGGGTCTGGAGATTCAAAGTTTGAATCTCCAGATATAAAAGAGAAGTCCAACAGAGAGAGACGACAACTACTCGAACAACTACTGCTCATTCTACACAACAAACACAACTAAAAATCAAGAGATTCCTTTGACAAAGCGAATAAAGAAAAAAGAGAGTAGTCAGTTGAGAGCCCACATTTAAGAAGAATCTTAAAAGCTCTCAACAACAAGTGTCACTACATTGAATACCCGACACTGCATTCAATAGATTCCTTGACTTTGTTCAAGAATCTTCAATCATTGGGATAACTTCCAATCATAGGAAGCATCCAGCAGTCACATCTCTGAAAAGGGATTGACTATCACGGGCAAAAGCCGCCGAAACCAGAAAAAGTTTAGGAGAGAACTATAAAACCTCCAATACAGCGAAGGACAAGCTTTATGAAGGTGCGCCCTTGACTTGGCCAGAGCTGCTGACTGAAAGAGTGAATTAACAGAGGATAGCTTTGAAGTGGCCGGCTCGAAAGTTCACCGCCTGCTACAAGTGTTCGGTGAATCATTGTATTTCACATATCTTTTTAGTGGAATTCTCAGCAATACGGCTGAGGAGTGGACGTAGATCTATTGGATCGAACCACTATAAATATTGTGTGTTCTTTACTATTTTATTGCGTGTTGTTTCTGTTCATCGATTTGAAACCTAGCAATGATAGTTGCTAGAGTATTTAACTGTAAGAAACCCTAATTTCAACTCCGAGCTAAACATTTTTAACAAGAACATAAGTGCAAGATATACTTTAAACTTCCGCTGCATTCGAGTGTGAGTTGTTTGTTATTCACCACGATGACTCTAATCTGGGACCAACACACCGTTTTTGTCTTGTGCTACATCTTAGCCATTCTCGAACTGTGCTTTAGACCTGACTTGACAGCCTACACTAAAAAACCAATGTCGAGTTGTCTCATTAACATAAAAAACAAAGGACACGTAAGTGGTACATCATTGACCAAGAATAACGTACGATCCCTAGTCTTAAATCGTCCCAACAAGACAATCCCAAGGGGGACAGAAAATCTAGGAGGAATAAAGGACATCCGAATATGGCGATGCCAGAACTGCCGAGGCCCCATCACCCTCCAGAAATCATATGCCAAAGAGACACCCTTGGTAGCAAACTATTTATCAAGCAATCGGCATGCACCATCCGGATCCCTTTAAAAGCCTGCAAAATCGAATCACGAATGGAAAATAAATTTTTCATTAAAATAGAGTCAGCCGGACGGGCAACATGCATCCACACATCCTTACCCCTTAAGTAATTAGTGTGTATCTATTTAATCCAAAGGGAATCCGATTTCTTGCGTATCGCCCACAAGAACTTCGAGATCAGAGCATGGTACCAAGATTTGATATCGTGGATCCCTGGACTACCCTTCACTTTAGGCCTGCAAACTGTCGACCATGCAACGGGATTCAAATTATTGCCCCACAAAAAAACTTCTAACCAGTCGAGTAAGACGATCGACCATCGCAAATGGAATAAGTTGAACCCGCAACCAATAAAACTCCCCCCTGCACGACTGAGCTAATTAGTTATGCCCTCCCAATAAGAGAAAATGAGTTACTAGATCACCTTTTGATAAACCCTGTGATCTGATCTACCAAAGACGTATACTGGTTATTCAGTAGTCTCGAAGACGCTAGTGGAAGGCCAAGAAACTTAACAGGCCACGTTCCCAAGGGATACTCAAATAGCTCCTGAATCTGCTCCACCTTATAAGCAGTAACTCCTCCAAGGTAAAGATTCAACTTCCTCTTATTAACCACAAGACCAGATGTTGAAGAAAACTCTTGCAAGATATCAGCAACCACCTGCATGCCTGGAATAATAGCCCTAACAAAAATTAAAAGATCATCAACAAGCATCAGGTGGGTAATACCCAAAGAATCACACTTGTGCAAAAAACCATACATCGAGTCCCCAATCCTAATAAAAAAAATAGCCTAGACAAGTACTTCATGCATAACAAGAACATAATGGGTGACATAGGGTCACCCCTGTCTAAGACCCTGTCATCCCTGAATAAGTCCATGCGCACCCCAATTAATAACCAACGAGTAAGTAGGGCATGTGACACATATCATGATCCAATGAATAAAACAAGGATGGATACTAAACCCATGGAGTAATTCATACACGAAATCGTATGAAATGGAATCGTAAACCTTCTATAGATCAGTCTTGAGCATGAAATGACAGACTCCTCTCCTCCTCATCCTCTTTTCAAAACTACGCTTGTTGGAGATATTTTGCCCTCTCAAGAAAACAAACTACGCAGGATTAATTATAGAAGACAAGAAGACAACCATCCCATTAGCCAATATTTTGGTAATAATATTATAAACAACATTGTGCATGATATCATCTGAAAGTCAGCAACCGTCAGGTCATGGGACTTCTTCGGAATCAGCAAAACCTAGGTTTGGTTAAGCTTTCTCAGAAGAAGACCTTTTTCAAAGAACTCCAAAATCGCATCAACCACCTCAGGACCTAGAAAGGATCAATTCTCCTTGAAGAATGTCGTTGTGTAATCATCTGGACTAGGCTATTTGCTATCCCCAATACTAAAGATAGTGTCACGGATCTGGAGAGACGAGACCGGCTGAATAGACTAATCCTGCTCCTCCTGACTAATCATGTTATCTTCACCAAACATAGCAGTACCAACAGGAGAACAAGGCACAAACAACACCAAAAGGTTAGAATAAAAACGAATGAAATCATCCTTAGTTCTACCCATATCCTTAAACAAAAGACCATCAGAGTCACATTAAAAAGAAATGGCAGTACATCCATGCTTTCTCTTCACAAGAGTGTGAAAATAGGCAGTATACTTATCTACACTAACCTGGTGTACGCCCAACGCTCTCTGACAGAAAAAGTCCAACTCTACAAGATCTAGCCTAACACTCTCCTTCAGGAGCTCAATCTTAACCTGACGATATTCCCATCGAGCGGATTCCTATACATCTGCACCTGAACCTCTTCCAAGCAAGCCTTAGCTGCCTTGGTACGATCCTACAAAAAAGCAAACTCACAAAAATTAAACTACTTCAAGGCCCCCTATAAGTTTTTGAGTTTCTCCACTAGGTGCCGCTGATAGTTAGACGTAGCTTGACCAAGTAGCCAATTATCTTTCGGAACCTTGTTGAGTCCTTATGCTTCAACCAAATGTTAGAAAACTTAAAGGATGCCTTGAAGCGAAGGACCTGTTCAAACAAAAATGTGATGTTGGCACAGTGATCGAAGTGACTGCCACGAGGAAAAAACTCCGATCAATGTGTTTGATGTCTGTCGTCCACTCGTCCAGATGCGTCAGGTGCCTGTCGAAGTTGTTTTAGCCTCATGGCAGTCACTTTACCTTGTCATACCTTTTTTTCTTATGGAAATTAACCATGATCTACAACCTATACTTATACCACTTTAATTTACATTAGAAAATAAGGTTTAAGTTCAAGAAATGTTCAATTCTTTGGGCTTATTAAGCATTTTCTGTGATTTGTTGTGTGAAGGAAACCACATTAGACAAGGTTTTGCCTTTGAGCAACCGCCACACCACCAGAATCAATATAAGATCGAGGTAGGATTTCTGTATACTAAACTATGAAGCATGAAAAATATATCTTCTTTTCAAAATTGAAAATATGAAAAATATTTTGTTTTAAAACGATTGTCATGCCAAAATGTTTTTTTGTGTCCTATCTATTCCTCTGAGCTAGACATAGCTGGCCAGAGAGAAGCAAACGCAAAGAAATGCACCATGGATTTAACTTTTTAGTAGTTATTCACTGATTGGGAGCCAAGAAGGATTCCTTTAAGCCACAATACCAGAAGCTTAAACTCTATTATGTCTGCATTGGGGTTCAAGTACCTAGTCGGTTTATGTGGAGTGGATCAACCATGGGTGACACTCATGGGTAATAATGTGGGTTTAGAACAATTGGATCTTGATGTTGTGTGTTCCGATATCAGTGTACTCTTATGATAGTGGATCGAGTAGGATACTTCATTCCCAGTTGTACATCGTGCCTTAGAAGTAGGCTTACTTCCAAGTTACACTTGTTAAAAACAAATATTAACTACAGGTAAATAAAATTGTTATGTGACATTGAAATGAAAATGTTTAGATAAGCTTGAGTGAATTTAAAAAAAAACCTCACGTCTTATTGGTATGACGACATAAATATCTATACATGTATTTTTCCGGGCACCGTGTTGACTAGGTACACAATATACTCAACCCTTGTATGTTATTTCTTAAAGGCAGAAACATTTAGTCTGAACTATCCACCTTTTTTAAATTCTAGTACCAACTATTTCTTTTCACAATTTTATGTCCAAACTATAAAAAACTATTCTAATCTTGTCCAAACTACAAAAAACTATTCATATCTAAGACAAATAAATTGTTTGGGATAAAAAAGCTGACGGAACATGCCAGAAACCAACATCATTTGATTTACGTGTCATTTTTTTAATATGACTTGGGTTTTCATTATGCCCCATCAGTTTTCTAATGCTGCAAAAAAAATTCGCCCTAGATTTGAATGATTTTTTATAGTTCGGATATAAAATTGTGAAATGAAATAGTTGATACTAGAATTAAAAAAGGATGGATAGTTAAGACTAAAATTGATGTTTTGGTCTTTCTTAAACATGTAGGCGTAACATGGAGTGCAAGGAGACAAAAGTAAGAATGTGTGAGGAGTCCGAATAAAGTAATGGATTTTGATCCTGAGTCCTTTGTTTATCCTAACTCTTCAAACTACTTGTTGCAAGTTTGTGATAATCATGAATTATTCAGCTTTTCATTATAAATATCGTTTTTCACTCGTTCTCTATGTGATTGCCTTGTCTTTTGCTTGTTAATTCAAAGATTAACTTAGTCGCGCTCTCATTAACAGAGGAATCTAAATGCTGCGTGGCGTATTTATTATTTCTTCAGTTATAATATAAATATACAACAATTAGTAATAATATATATATATATATAACAATTTTTCATTTAAATATTAATTTATTACATGTTACTATTCTTTAAACAGCACAAGTATAACTTTTTACTAATATATAATATTAATAAATAAAAATTGAAATTTATTACAAATTACAAAAAATATGTAAATATATCATTTTGTTAGGTGTATGACATTAAATATTAGATATCATGTATATAATTTGCGTACAGCAGGCAGTGTAAATTAATTAATTATAATAATTGAGAATTATATTAAACATAA
>JAPKLW010003438.1:0-41811 GCA_026898455.1 Plectranthus barbatus
TGTGTGAGCTTTTTGTCAGAGTCCCAGTCCAGCTTCAGATTTGATTCCTTGCTTTGCTGGAATCTGCTGAGAGTATATTCCTTTTGATCCTTTGACTTCCATTTTTTGCGATTCTTTATTCATTGCTGAGTGATCCAAATGCTAACACCTTAGCATTCTGTCTAGCGTCCATTCAGCCATTTGCTAGTGATCCTTTGTTGGCTTGCTTCTCTAGCAATTTGTAAGTTGAATGCTGATGTCATCGCCTTGCGTCTGCTAGGAATTCTTCTCAGCACCCTAGTCTATTACAACTCGATGTACAATCTTATACAGGACTTTACAAGTTGTGTTAGACTCTCTAGATTTCAGCAAATGATCGACCATCTAAATAAAGTTTGATCCAACAAAACCTTTTACAAGTAAGTCCTAAGAGAGATTTTAGGGATAATTCCCAACAGCTTTAATACCATCGTTGGAGAACTGAATAATCTTGGTAAGAAATATGAAAATGGGGAAATGAATCATAAAATTATTTCTAAATTATACCTCAGAGACGACTGGTTCGTCAAAATGACCAGTCTGAGTGAAAAAGACCTCAACAAAATGACAACATCAGAGGTATTTGCTCAGCTAAAATCTCATGAATTCATAATACAATAGTAAAAAAGGAATGAAGCTGCAGTAGCACAATCCGCTGCTAGCTCAGATGATTTAGCATATTTTGCCAAAAAGGATTTCAACAAGTTTAAACTAAAGAAATCCTATCATAATCAAGAAAGATATGTTCCTGTAACACATACAAAAGAGGTTGCTACAACCTCCGGCTCCCAGCCTACTGATCTCAAGATTAGTGAATTAGAAGAACAGATGAAAATGCTTCAAAAGATGTTGATGGAAGCTAAGGCTGAAAAGGAAACAAAGGAAGCTCAGTAGTCACCCTCCCATGCCCGCTCAGCAGAGCGAAAGCCTAGGACTTGTTTCGAGTGTGGATCTCCTGACCACCTGAAACATGATTGTCCGAAAGTCAGCAAAGAGGAGAGGGAGCGTTTGAAGCAGAGATTTGAAAGACGTGCAGGCAATGCAGTCAAGAGAGCGCTCCTGACCAAGACAGAAACTCAGGATATTCCAAAAAACGATGAAGAGTACTATCTATCTTCAGAAGAAGAGGATGAAGAGGCCATGCTAGTTCTGATGGCAGACATCGTGGAGGATCAGTTTGCCGATGCAGACGCTGATCAGAATGCTGAAACGGCTCTAGCAGCCGAGAACAACGAGGTAATTTCAGTAAGCATTCCTAGCTTTGCAACTTTTGATGAATGCGAGGATTCTATCTTAGACTATGAGGAAGATTACCTCACGAAGCTAAGTGAAGAATTCTCTAAGATGTATGAAATCAAAAATATCATTATAAATGAGAACACCTCAATAAAGTTAGACGTTTCAAATTTGACCGAGGAAGTCGTAAGACTAAGGTCTGCAGGTGAGGAACTTTCAAAAATGAAAGCTGAATTTTCAAAACTTTTTGAAAACTTCAAAATCCTTGAAAAAGAAAACATTTTGCTGAAAAACAAACCAAAAGAAAATTGCATTTGTACATACACGACCAGTAAAGCTGTTTTGAATGCAGCAATTAGCCAACAAAAGCACCACAAGGATAGAGCTGGTGTTGGTTTTAATCATAATGAAAAAGGAGAATCTTCTAAGCAGAAGACTATTCAGTTTGTTTCCGCTGGAAAATTCATCCTTGGAGAAAAATTGAAAGAAAAGGCATCTGCTGAAACATCCATTGCTAAGAAGACTAAGGGCATAATGCAGAGTGAATCTGCTAAACCTCAGCAAAATACTAGAGTGTCTGCTAGAGAACCTCAGCAGAGGTACGATAAATCTTAGCAGAATGCTAGAATGTCTGCTAGGGAACCTCAACAGAAGAATGCTAAATCTCAGCAGAATACTAGAGTATCTGCTAAGCAACCATGGTCAGCAGAGTCTAGAAGAAATGCCGAGCAGTATGTATCTACTGCCAGGACAACAAAATTTTCATTTCATAAAGGCAAACATGTTCAGTACTATGCTGAAAAACCTTCATATAATGCATACACACCACATAGGCGGATCACCTATTTGAGGCCTGAGTCCAAATCAAATTCTTTCAAAAGGATAGTGAAGGCTCGACACACTACCACACCTCATCCTCAATCTAAGTATGCAAGATTTACTTATCCTAAGGTTGAGAAAGGTATAAAGAGTGATGTCAAGAAGAAAATTTTGAAGATCACTCAAATGTGGGTTCCAAAAGGAACAATGACACTTGCTAGGGAACCTCAGTAGAGGTACGATATATCCCAGCAGAATCCTAGAACATATGCTAGGGAAGCACAGCAGAGGTATGTTTTACCTCAGCAGAATACTCGAGTGTCTGCTATGAAACCTCAACAGAGGAATAATAAATTCAAGCAGAATACGAGAATATATGCTTCTCAACCAAGATCAGCAGAGTTTAGAAGGAATGCCGAGCAGTATGTATCTACTGCTAGTACAGCAATCCCTTCATTTCAGAAAAACAAACATGTTTATTATAATGTTGTAAAGCCCTCATATACTGCATATACACCACATAGGCAGAACACCTATGTAAGGCCTAAGTCCAAAACAAACTTTCTCAAAAGGACAATGAAGGCACAACACACCACTACACCTCACCCTCAATCTAAGTATGCCAGATTTACTTATCCTAAGGTTGAGAAAGGTATAAAGAGTGATGTCAAGAAGAAAATTTTGAAGATCACTCAAATGTGGGTTCCAAAAGGAACAATGACACTTGCTAATCTTGCAGGACCCGATACTAAACGGGTACCTAAATCATTCTCTTAATTTTTGCAGAAACAGGATCTAAGAGCCAAGGCGTTAAGATCGCCAGATGAATGGATCCTTGATAGCGGCTGCTCAGGACACATGACTGGAAGAGCAGAACTATTCTCAGAAATACAAAGCGTTTATGGATCCTCAGTTGTTTTTGGTGATAACAGCAGAGGAAGAGTCATTGGTAGAGGATGTGTAGAACAAAATGGAATCCGAATTGTTAATGCTGCTCTTGTTTCGAACCTGAAACACAATTTGATGAGCATCAGCCAACTGTGTGAAAATGGATATAATGTTTATTTTATTAACTCTGGCTGTGATATTGTTGATAAGGTTACAGGAGAAGTGAAGCTTAGAGGCATCCGCAAGGGTGGCCTATACGTGGTCGATTGGCAGAGTGGCCAACAGGACTCGTGCTTCGTGGCATTTAACAAAGAAGAAACCAATTGGCTGTGACATAAAAGATTGAACCACTTGAACTTCAAAACGATCAACTATCTAGCCAAACATAAGCTGGTAGAGGGATTGCCTGCGGAATCTTTCCGAAAAGAAGGAGTGTGTAAAGCATGTCAACAAGGCAAACAGACAAAGGCATCCTTCAAATCAAATCCAGAAAAAGACACCTCAGGGAGAATTCTCGAACTATTACACATGGACCTGTTTGGTCCTGTCAAACCACCCACGGTAAATAAGAAGATATTTACACTTGTGGTTGTTGATGATTTTTCCAGGTACACGTGGGTTCGACTCCTGAAAACCAAAGATGAAGTAAAGACCCTGATACCTGAACTGATCCTTAAAGAGCAGAACAACAAGGAAGTTACAGTTAAGAGGATTAGATCAGATAATGGAACTGAATTTTGTAATGGAATTTTGATGGACTTCTGTGCGGAAGCTGGTATTCATCATGAAAAATCCACTGCTAGAACCCCCAACAAAACGGGTTAGCAGAACGAAGGAACAGAACCTTAAAGGAAGCAGCGAGGTCCATGCTTGCTGATTCCGGACTCAATGGAAAGTATTGGGGAGAAGCTATCATGACTGCTTGCTACACTCAGAACAGGAGTGCGGTTAATGGCAGATTCAACTAAACACCCTATGAAGTGTATAATGGTCGTAAGCCTTCTATTAAACACTTCCGTACTTTCAGTTCAACATGTTATATCCATAAAAATAGGAAGTCTAAACTTAACACTTTTTCGCCCAAGTCTGATGAAGGTGTTTTCCTTGGATATGGACATCCATCTCACAAAGGCTATCGAGTGTTAAATAAGACTACTCGACTTGTGGAAATAACATGTAATGTTATTTGTGATGAATCTACTTTAGTGCGCAGGGCTAACAAAGAACAGAAGGATGACAATCATGATACCGATGATATCTATGGTCAATCTTTACAAAATTCTTTCGAAAATATGAGTATTGATCCGATTAGGTCTACGACTGATGTCAATCCAGAAACTTCGCACTCAGCAGGTGACCAGACTGCTGACCAGGCCAGTGATGCTATTGATCATGCTGAGGCCCCATCTTCTATTTATCTTAATGAAAATTTAGATGTTGCTGGAACTCTTGATGATCATGATGATAGAGAATCTACTAAAGGTCTTAGCAAAGGAGTTGCTAAGATTCCAATCCTGGAGGAACCTGTTGCTGAAAAACCACCTATTGTCGTACCTGCTCATGCCGATCCTATTCATGAAGATCCAGAAGCAAATGATGAAGAAGGATTAGCAAACGTTCCAGTTGCTGAGCCTCAGGAGAATGCAGTAGAAGCAAATCAGAACAACAATCATCAAGAAGAAGTACAAGATGCTGAAACTCCAGCACATGTCAGACCTATATGGCTTCGTGCTCATCCCCCAGAAGGAGTTCTTGGAAACATTAATCATCCATTGTTAACAAGACAAGGAAACACAAATGCTATGCTGGCTTGCTACATCTCAAGTGAAGAACCTAAGAAAGTTGAAGAAGCCTTATCAGATCCAGATTGGGTGAACGCCATGCAAGAGGAGCTTGCAGAATTCACACGAAACAATGTGTGGGAACTAGTTGACAGACCAGAGCACCAGAGTGTTATAGGCACAAAGTGGGTGTTCAAAAATAAAAAGGATGAATCAGGATCTATAGTCAGAAACAAGGCACGGCTCATGGCAAAAGGATATAGACAATGCGAGGGCATAGACTATGATGAAACATTCGCCCCAGTAGCAAGACTTGAAGCAATTCGTCTATTTCTGGCATATGCTGCGTACCATGAGTTCGACGTGATGCAAATGGATGTGAAGAGTGCCTTCCTGAATGGTAAGCTCAAGGAGGAGGTTTATGTTGAGCAACCACCAGGATTTGAGCAAGGCAATCAAGTATACAGGCTTAAAAAGGCATTGTATGGTCTAAAGCAAGCACCAAGAGCCTGGTATGGAACTTTGTCAAAGTTTCTGTTGAATAATGGATTTCAGAAAGGGAGGATAGATCAAACTCTTTTTCGCATTAAAGATGGAGACACCATTTTGCTAGTTCAAATATATGTTGATGATATAATCTTTGGATCAAAGAATCAAGATCTATGTGATAGGTTCTCTGATCTCATGACTAGCCATTTTCAAATGAGCATGATGGGAAAAATGTCTTATTTCCTTGGATTGCAAGTTCAACAGTCCAGAGAGGGAATTTTCATCCATCAGAAAAAGTATGCTCGTGACCTAATTGCTAAGTATTGTCCGGAGAAGACCAAGAGTCTGCGCATACCTATCAGCACAACATGCATTGCTGCTCTTGAGAAAGAAGGAGATGATGTGAATCCTACTCTTTACAGAGGGATTATAGGTTCACTCCTATATCTCACCGCTAGCAGACTTGATATCTCATATGCCGTTGGTCTATGTGCTAGGTATCAAGACAAGCCTAAGAAGACTCATCTTGATACTGCTAAGAGGATTGTTCGCTATTTGAAGTGCACAGAAGGTCTAGGAATTTGGTATCCTAGAGAAGATAGTCTTGCTCTGAGTGGATACTCGGATTCTGATTTTGGAGGATGCAAGATCGATAGTAAAGGCACAAGTGGCACGTGTCAATTTCTGGGACACAAGCTCATTAGCTGGTTCAGCAAAAAGCAGCACTCTGTTGCTACATCCACCACTGAAGCAGAATATGTGATTGCTGCTAGCTGCTGCTCGCAAATTCTCTGGATAAGGCAACAATTGCAAGATTACGGGATCTCTCCCGAATGTGTGCCTATCTACTGCGACAACAATAGTGCCATGTGCATCACAAAGAATCCTGTCCATCACTCTCGGACCAAGCATATCGATGTCCGTCATCACTTCATATGAGATCATCAGGAGAAGAAAGATATCGATGTTCGCTGTATATGCACCAAAGATCAGATAGCAGATATATTCACAAAATCTCTTCCAGAAGCCAGATTTAAAGAACTCTGCATAAAGCTAGGATTGATGGAGTTAGATGAAGACGTGGATGGATGAGTCCTAGCTCTCATTCTTTCTATCTGGATTTCTTGAAATTTGTCTGATGATTGATAAAATTCTGGATGCTATTTTTTGGTTTGCTGAAGATGTCATGAAAATTGCTGGAATACGAGATTCTAAAGATACTCAACAAATAGAACGAAATTAGCAGATTCATCAATTCATTCAATGGAAGAACAACATACTTCAAAAGCTTCACAGCATTACAAAAGGGAAAATCAGATACAACCATTAGTCTTTGCTTTCTGAATCCAATTTGTATTTAAACTTGCTATATCATCTATAAAATTGGATCAGAATTAGACAAATTCTCTTTGTCCACCTCTGATTTTTACTGGTGTGCTCTAGTTGATTTACACTTCTGGTGTACTCAACAAATTAGCATGTGGATATGGAGATTATATTTTGATTGACGAATGCTTGCTGATTTTATTAGTGCTAGAATTCCTAGCATATTACCTTTGTGCAACATTCACTTATATTTAATCGAGAAATATTCCCCAGCACCTGTTGAGGGGGAATTTGATTTCAATCATTTTTTTTGCTAGAACCTAGTTGGAAAATCTCTGTGTTAGATTGATAGAATAACATAACTTTGTAAAACACAGACACTCTTCCACTTATGGACAGCAAATGATAGTAAGCTTTGATCGCACCAAAAAGGGGGAAATTGTTGGGAAATTATTCCTAAAATCTCCCTTAGGACCTATTTGTAAAAGGTTTTGTTGGATCAAACCTTGTATAGTTGGTCGATTATTTGCCGAATTCTAGATAGTCTAGCATACTCTGTAAAGTCCTGTATAGGTTTTATATTGAGTTGTAATAGACTAGTGTGCTAAGAAGAATTCCTAGCAAATACGAAACAGATGACGTCTGCTAAGAGTCAATAAACAACAAAATGCTAAGATGTTAGCATTCATCAACAACTTACAAACTGCTAGAGAAGCAAGCAAATGAAGGATTACTAGCAAATAGCAGAACGTTTGCTAGACAATACACAGCAACTGAATGCTAAGGCATTAGCATTCAACACCCTTCAGCGACGAATAAGAAGTCGCAAGCAACAGAAGTCAAAGGATCGAAGACAGCAAAAAACTTTAGCTGATCCTAGCTTAGCAAAGCAAGAGGCTCAAAAGTTGAAGCTGGACTGCAACTCTGACAGAAGTACACACAAAGGTCGAGACTTTCCAGAAGTAGTTCGAAAAGTACAGCTCTACTCAAAAAGTGTTCAATCAAGTCAATCCTCTCCTGGACAAAGAAGCCGTTGTGTCTAACGGATA
This sequence comes from Plectranthus barbatus, assembly GCA_026898455.1. Lineage (NCBI taxonomy): Eukaryota > Viridiplantae > Streptophyta > Magnoliopsida > Lamiales > Lamiaceae > Plectranthus > Plectranthus barbatus. The sequence goes on from JAPKLW010003438.1 coordinate 7,607, forward strand.
TGGAGATTCAAGGTTTGAATCTCCACCTATAAAAGACAGGTTCAAGAATGAGATTGACAACTGCTTTTTTCACTTTAGACACTCACGAATACTCAAGCAAGAGATTTCTTTGACAAAGTGAACAAACAAAAAGTAGTCAGTTGAGAGCCGTGTGAAAGTATATTAAAAGCTCCCAACAACCGGAAGTGTCGCTCATTGATATACTGACACTCCATTGAAGATATTCTTGATCGCATTCAAGAATATCTCAATCATTGGGATTCCCTTCTTTTCAGAAAGAATCCAATAGTCGAACACCTGAAAAGGTCAAGACTAAGACGGGCACTTAGCCGCATTCAAGAAAAGTCAAGAAGTGACTATAAAACTTCCATATCAGGCAAGACAGGAGTTTCGAAGGTGCGCCCTTGACCCAGCCAAACCTTATCGGAGAAGTTCAGATCAACGGAGGATAGCTGTCAAGTAGCCAGGCCGAAAGCTCACTGCCTACTTAACTGGAAAGGTGAATCCTTGTAATCTGTATACTTTTCTAGTGGAATTCTTAGCGTTTGGCTAAGGAGTGGACGTAGATCATTTTAGATCGAACCACTATAAATCTTGTGTCATTTACTGTTTTATTAATCACTGCTCAAAGTTGATTTGAAACCTAGCAACAGAGTTGCTAGTGTATATCTGAAAACATACCTAGATAATAACTTGAGCTAAGAAACATTCTGAAAACAACGTGAAATGTAAGAGACGTTTATTTATTCCGGTTCATCTCATGTTAAGATATAATCACGACGACTCTGGTATTTAGGGACCAACACCTCTAGTCTTTGAAGATGTGAGGAAGGGCAATAGTGAGATACCTTTGCCGGAAAAACCACAAAAGATCTCGAAAATAGTATGTCTTGTGGAAAAAGAGATGTGGGTAACAACCAAGGTGTGTGAAGGAGAGTTTGTGAAGCCAATTGAGGTAGAGTTGAAAAATTAGTTGGCAATTATTGTTGCAAGTGAGGTCGAGGTAAATGAGAAGGTTCTTAGCATTCACTTGGCAATGAAGTTAGATGAAAGATTTGGGGGAAGTTTTGTAGCGAAGAATAGTCTTGATGAAGCCCCGAAAATCATTACAACGAAGGAGCTACCACTTTTGCAATTGGAGGTGTTCAAGACATTCAAACCTCCTAGGAAGGATGAGAGGGGCATAAGTAAGAACATGGCGAACATGTTTCTTCCGAGAAAGGTGCAATCAAGAGAGAAAGGTATGACCAAAATCCACAAGATCTTTGATAATGGATGAACATGTTAAGATCGTCTAGCTACCGATGTTAACGGAAGCGCTTGTTGGGAGGCAACCCAACCGTTTTTATTTTTTTTGTTTAAACTTTTTCCTAGATAGTGTTTTTAATGTTTCTTGATTGGTTTGTTGATCATTTGGTTTGACATGTGCTAGGGAGAGCGTTTGGAGCATGAGGAGTGATTGACTACCGTCGGCTAATTTTATAAACTTAGTCTTACTTGATTAAGTTTAGGGGGATGTGCCGGCTGCCGGTTTCAATTTATTCTTCTCCTCTTCCTACCTTTCCTTTGTCTACCTTGTGTTGCGTTAGTTGATTTCCCTTATATGGTTGGATTTGGATAATGGTTACATTGGATTCGATTCGATTGTATTATATTTGATATGGATGGATTTGAATGATGGATGTTTTATTGATTTTATCTTTTTGATGAATGAAATGTTGTTGATTGGATACATGGTTTTATTCTTTCTAAATTCTTGTGATGAATGAATGGTGGAATGTTTGGTGGTGCTAGTGGAACAATTTTTGATTTGTATAGATTTTGGATTGTGGAATGTTTGGTGGAAATATGATTGGATGAGATAATTGTTGTTTTGAATGTTATATTTTCGTTGAGGATTCATTGTGGAAGTGTCTTGAAGTGAAATTTTGATAGGTGGATATGAGCTTTTGTTGCAATGAATCATGCTCAATTGGTGGTGTTTGTGTTTGTGTTTAGTAGGTACAATAAGGCGATGGAGAGTGGTTTGATCGTGGATGCCGATGGGTAACAAATTCTATCGTTCCTCTTTCCATTTTGTTGATGGTTGTGATTGCATAGTAGTTGCTTAGGTTGTTTGCATGATTGTGTGTGTGTGATGAACCCGAACTAGACTTGCGATTTACTCTTGATAAACTAGTGAAGTTTGATTCCTACTTGAACCTATGAATCTATGATGGGGCAGAATCATTGATATCGAAGCATGTTAGGGTTGAACTTTTGAATTGCCGAGACTTTGTGTGTGTTAATGCTTGAGACTTGACAAAAATCCGTGAGAATTGAGCTATGATATTGTCATATCTTTTTTATTGTGAGAGGCGAGATTGAGAATGAGAAATCTAGAATTTGCATCCATTCTCTATTTATTAGCATGAGCTTTTGACTAGAAAATGATATTAGACCATCAATTCCTAGTCCTAACTTACACAATGGGGGTATAAGGTGTTATATTTGATCATTATTTGCCTTTCATACCTTTGTTCCCTGTGATTGAGCTTAAATGGAGATTTTTCTTTGATATGATTAGGAATAAGTTTGGGGGATGTGAATATGAGGGTGAATACGGTGTTGTGAGTTTGGGTTGTGAATTGTTTGGTATGATGGTTAAATTGAATCTCATTTGATGAGGCAAGGAAAGAAAGAAATTGAAAAGGAAAGGTGCAAGTCTTGAAAAATAAGCAACTAGGAAAACATTTGTTGTGAAAAAGAAAAGAAGGAAAAAAAATAGAATTGAACATGCAAGGGCATGAGAAAAGAAAAAAAAAGAGAAAATGAAAAGAAAAGAATGTGAAGTCAAATAAGCCTCGTGATTAGTGGTTTGAAGCAAATGATTGGGGGTTTTGGGAATTTGAGGAGTTTAGTTACTTTGGCCTAAAATCACCTACCTTTTAGATAACCATGTTATAACCAAAACAAAGACTTTCTTGATTCTAGAATCTAGCTCGTTGTAGTATTGTGGTGAGATAGGATGCAAGACTATGGAAATTGAACTTGATATCTCGTGCTTGAGTGAACGGTCCCTATACACGAGAGGGAGTGTAAGTTTGGGGGATTATGATATGTGTGAAATGACCGATTTATTAATATGTTTAGTGCTTGTTTGCATTCATTTCACCCACATATCATATAGTTTTTGTTTGCTTTTGTCTTGTTTTCGTGTTTTGTTGTGTTGGTGTTGTGTAGGGAAGGAATTGAGCATTTTTCATCCAGTTTGACCCAATTTTGGTGAAAAATTGACCCGGATCGTGTACATGCATGGGAAATACCGACCTGGATGGAGTAGGGGAGCAGCAGGGAGATTTCAGAGCCAAATCCAGGTCTGGACCAGAATGGGTTTGGTCGAGATTTTTCTTTGAAGGGCAAATACCAACTGAACCCTGTAGAGCTCGACCATCGAGCCGAATTTTTCCGAGGCAAACCCGAGCGAGCAATTTAGCAGTTTTTCACTTTTGAAGCTTCCGGGTCGAGCCGATTTCATCCGGGGTGCAATTGAGGTCTGTAAACTTAATATAAAAGGTGGAAGAATGATTGGGGAAAGGACTTTTGGAACTTTTTACACTTTTGTGCCGGTTTTTCACTTTCAAAAACTCCTTCTACTATCATCCAACCATCAATTGAAGGGGATCTTAATCCAAATCTATCCGATTGATGAAGAACATGAAGAATCAAGTCTAGATCAAGGCCAAGGATCCAATTTGGGGGAAATTGCAATTTGAAGTCTATTTGTGATGGCTAAGTTTTGTCTTTCAGTTCAATTGTACCAATTCCAAAGTATGAGTAGCTAAATACATAGGGATGTTGGATTGGATTAAGTAGTGGATAATTTTTTATCAATTGAATACTTGTTTACCTCTTCCTTGTTGATTAAGGCATGCTAGACTTTGTTCTCATTCAAGTAATGTAGATAAGAGTCAATTGCGTGATATTTGACATAGAGATTGCAACCAATACGCGGATTGAAATGTCATGATTAGCATGTTCTTATATATGTCTCAATCCAATTCCTATGTGGAGGAAGCTTATAGGTTAAGTATCCATGGTCGTTTGGGAGTGTGTTAGGATTAGATAACTTAACAATTTGATAATCTCAGCTCATCTACGATTAATTCCCCGGTGCTAAGGGGATTAGTCTTGTAAGTGTGGATTGACCATCTCTTGGAAGATTAATTTGTGTTTGCATGATTCAATTGGTTTTAATTGTCCACTATAAAGTTCTCTTTAATGTTTTACTTTTCCCTCATTTGAGATAATTTGATTTGTTTTTCTTCTTATTGTTGTTGGATTGATTGAGGTTATGCTTGTGAGCATGTTCATGATGATGATGATGGTTGCTAGTTTTGATTCATGTTTTGTTATAGTTAGATAAATAGGATTTAGATTGTGTTAGTTAATACTCAAACTCAACGATAGAATTTGCTTAGATATAATAGCAATACAACACAAACTAGTATTCCAGCAGGCAAACGATGAAGGTCCCAGATTTCACATATTTTTATTCTTAGTTCACTAGGAATTTAAGTGATTTAATTTTTAACGCATCACCAGACTAGGGACCACTATGCAAATCACAAAGAGGGCATCTAAGTTATTTAATTTTCATAGTTAACCCAAAATATATTTAATGAATTAATATTGATTCATGCCACCAGAGAATCAATACTGACCGACCCATTTATTACCATGTTATGAAGAACGGGTTGCATGGGCCTCGTACAAAATTATGTATACTTCTGGATCTTTTATTGTAAGCCACATATATGGACATTTACAATAAGATCACTCAACCAATCAGTATCTTCAATTCCTGTCCTTTAATTCTAATCCATGGCGGTTTCCTTAGAAAAATAAAATTAATTATCATAGATAAACCAATACCATGTTATCCACTATGCATGGAAATCACAAATGGGTTATACTTAAGAAAATGAACCACAAGGCCGACTCTTCTTATAAAAATTGAATTTATCATACACATGAGGTCCATGACATATGATTTTTAAAATATATATTTTTCTCATTTAATTCCATTCTAGAGATCTTGTGAAAAGATCAAATACGCAAGTTACACATGTAGACGTCTACGCATAGGCTCCCATTTCTCACATGAATTTTATATTTGTTTCTAAGAAATATAATCTATCAGAACTCATGAATAATAAAATATGTAAGTTACACATGTAGATGTTTACTTATAGAATTGTTCACTTCCAACAAGAAATCGTTTTGTGGAGGTCTTAATTTTACTGCTTAGTATATTAGTTCATAAGGTATAAATGTTTGTTCGTTTTTGCACAAATTATTTCATGTTACTACATGAAGAATTCTGAGTCTTCTTGTGCTTAGAGTTTTTCATGGGTCAAACCGGAGACCAGTATGCAAATAACAAAGAGAGCCTCTAAATTAATTAATTAATACTGATTCATGCCATCAGAGAATCAATATTGACCTACCCTTTTATTACCACTTTATGAGGAACTAGTTGCATGAGATCGGTATATCCCCATATTTATGTTTATAGAGACAAGCTTATAAATTAATTAATGTCTTTTATTTCTAAGTTATAACACTCAACCTTTTTTATTTATACTTGAACTTAATCAACCTATAGGATTTTAGTATAATGAACCTTCTGAGCTACTAAGGGAATGTCACCATCCTATATTGGATATGGTTACCTAATTACAGTTCTAGAAGTTACACACAAGTTGCTATCACCCAAGATGCGAATATACAAGTATATGTATGACTCTCCATCATAGCATCTCAAAGTGACACACAAACTTGTGTATACTTCTGGATCTTTCATTAAGCTTCAGATATCATCTAACCATCAAGATAAAGATTCTTTTAATGTAAGATAAAATAGTCTATTTTAGTGAGATCCTATCAATACGTATTGTACGTACCTACACATCTGGTAACCAAGACAAGCTACTAAATAATAATTGTACCGCAGACTAAACTAACTGTCTATCCTGGAATTTTATCAGTTATGATAACTGTTTATATATTGCTAGGTCAAACAATCTATATGATATGTTGTGATCTACAACACATTGTAGGATCTCCCTATCGACAAGATAAGAGGATAAAGTTGTTCACGATATATGATTGTTAATTCAAACAAGAGATATAGTATTGTAATTAATAATGACTACCTGTATATTAAACAAATTTGTTTACAATATAAAAATCATAATGCTTTCAGTATATAAATCCATCAATCTCCCACTTATATTTAAAGCATTATTAAAGTGCTTTCCAGAGTAGACACATCGTCTAATCTAATCTAGCTATTACATATAGCACCACATGGCTGGCTACAACCTTAGTTCAAGGTTTTGAACATTGCCTCGTAAACTTTCTGTGGTAGGGTCTTTGTGAATGGATAAACTAGATTATCTTGCATGTCTATTTTCTACATTAGCACATCACCTCTTGCTACGATTTCTCGTATGATATGATACTCCTCACCGTAGGCTCAGATTCAGACCCTACAGAGTTAAGATAATCCTAGATCTATTGCATTAAATTCATAGGAGCATGCATATGTTTATTTTATCAAATGGTAATTATTTTGACATCCATGAACGGTCCAGATTACTGGATATGTGATTCGGTTCACAACATTATCCCCTTCAATAAGATCTTTTGTATACTTCTTCTCGTTGATGAAGATACCCTCTGAGGTTTATTGAACTTGAAGTCCGAGGAAGTATGACATCTTGCCCATCACACTCATAAAAAAGAAGCCTTTCATCAGCTAGGCAAACTTCTCGCAATGGTCGAGATTCTTTGAGTGATAATATTTGAGGGACTCAAAGATGTTCATCATGCTAAAGTCCCGCAGGCTGATTAGATCCAACCATGAGTGATAACATTTGAGTGGTACTATTCAGGAGAATAGAAAGTTAATTAATTATTTGAAGTTTGTTAGATTAACGAATGTCTGATAACCTTAAATATGAGGATTCACCAAATCGATGCAACTCGTTCTTCATAAGGTATTAATAAAGGAGTATGTCAATATTAATTCTCTCGTGGAAGGTCTTACCTAACATAATGCTTAAGGGAACCCATTAGGCTTTATAACCCTAATTATAAATAGTCCATCTTCTTCTCGGATTTCATAAGTCACAACAATTGAAACCTAAGAGAGCGGAGAGAAGGGCGGCGTCAACTGCTGTAGGATGAGAAGAAATTCTACTCTATCACGTGCAGTACAATCCAACAAAATCCTCACCAGTAGTCGGATTGAAAAAGCAAAGGGATGCAAATATGAAGATCTGGTCTAGAGGATCAAGATTTCTTATTCCTTAATCTCTTCAATTTGTTTTTTAGTTAAATTGCAAGATATTTAATTCTCCTTTTGCAAATCAAATTCAAATGCGTAGTGGAATCGAATTTGGTTTCAAAGAGACTGAGATTCAAACCTTACAATCATTGAGGTAATTCTAAATCTCCATTGCAATTAAATTAAATAGGAGCATGCATCGGGATTACTATGAATAGTAATTGTTCTGAAATCCATGAATGATCTGGGTTGATGGATCGACGATTCAACTTGTCGCATTAATCCCTACAATCAGTATCTGAGCCAGTTCTGTTTCATGGCTTTTTAATAAAATAATTATTTGATTTATGGATGCTTATTTATTTTATTATTGTGAATGGTATTTTTGTGTTCCCCGTGGCAACCCATTTTTAATCTGCAGTCATTTATCCGTGTTTGATTTAAATTTCCTATAAATCATGAGACAATTCATGTTTAGATTTGATAGGAAAATCAATATAATCCGCAGGCGACGGTGTGGTATGAGTTTGGGTTTGCACTATGTAGCCTTGCCATTGTGGCTATCGACGACTTCCATTAGCGGCCCATGTTGGGTTTACATACTGAAAGTATTAATTATAGTGTGTATACATTCATCTTTATCTCCTATTTGTAAATAAACTTACATGCGAGAACATCGGTATTCTCTTTTCTTGTTGATAGGGAGATTATACGGCATTTAGGAAACCACAAAAGACTGCATGAATCGTTTGACCAAGTGAGGTATAAATTATTATCATCACAGCCGAGACAGCGTTGAGGTAAGTTTGCTGGTGAAGGCTGCATCATAGTCGGATAGAAGTGATTTGTCTTGTTCACTTGATATGTTGGTACATGCGGTTGCGTATTGATTGGACCACAATGAGATGTATTCATCTGTTTGATTTCAAAGAATACAAGATCTCGTGTCTTGATTAAATCTCAACCATAGTGAAGGTTCAGGAGTATGCACGAGCCGACTGTTGCTTTGACTTGTCATAGTGGAGAGCCTGAGTAACGTGTTTGTATACCCACATCTAGGGTGACAGGGGTGACAGCAGTTCGTGTAGAACGTCTTGAAGACTAGAGTTAGGTTATCATATCTGACTAATAGAATGGGGATATTTCTTGAGGAGCTCAATAGGGTTCACCGTGCTAAAGTCCTACAGACTGATTAAGTTCAAGCTCGGATGATAATTTTTTACTGGTACTGCTGATACAATCCTCGCCGGAAGGTTTATATCGCAGCCCAGGAACTCGAACAATTCGACTTAGACACAATGCAAAAGCAATATGAAAATGAATGATGGAAGGATCCAACACCTTTGGACTCAAAAGCCTTCAAGTACCGTAGTCCAGATTGAAATCTCCTACGACCCAAGAAGCGGATTGATCCAACAACGATAGTTATGAACGAAGACACCACCAACGGATATGACAGTCCGATTGATTAGTCAAGATTGAAATTGTAATTGATGAATAAAATTTCGAAATAAGACTTTCGGAATATAGGAGAAAACCTTACAATTTTATTGAACTAAAAAACTAATTTAATTGTTCAATAACAAGGTATATATAGGCAACTCAAATCCTAATCTAATAAGGTAATTAAACTCAAAAATTAAAACCAAAATTTAATTAAATAAGGCATAAACATGTTGGCCCAAAATAACTGAATAAATTAAACTAAGCCCAATTATTACACATAATTAAATTAATAACTTTTGGGCGTTCGTTTAAATCTTAAAACAACATCGAACCCTTGGATATATTTGCAGCCCAAATGTCTTTAATCAACAAACTCAATCCAGCCCTTAAAGTCCTTGCTCAAGCTCTAGTCATCGGTCCACTCGGAATGTAAACTGGATCGTCTCTCATAGCTGTCACTTGGGCTCCATCATTCCCCTCCACTTCAAGAGGATTTGTCCTCAAATCTAAGTTGTCTCCTACATCAAAAGGACTTAAATCAACAACATTAAACACAACACTAATATTATACTCACCTGGTAAGTCCAATTTGTAGGCATTACCACTCACTTTCTCCAAAACTTGGAAGGGACCATCTCCACGAGGTAACAACTTTGATCTCTGTTGCAAAGGAAACCTCTCCTTTCTCATGTGCAGCCAAACCCAATCTCCAGACTCAAACAACACCTTCTTACGCCCTTTGTTTGCTTGCTTGACATACTACTCAGTACGGTGCTCTATGTTCTGCCTTGCCTTTTCATGAATCTGCTTCACCAAATCAGCTCTTTTCTGCCCATCAAGGTTAGTAAACTCTTGCATAGGTAAATGAGATAAATCCAAAGGAGTCAAAGGATTAAATCCATAAACAATCTAAAGGGTGAAAACTGAGTAGCAGAATTAACCGTACGATTATAAGCAAACTCAACATGAGACAAACATTCTTCCCAATTCATAAAATTTTTCTTAAGTACAACTCTCAACAATGCAGACAAAGTCCTATTTACTATTTACAAGTAGTAGAAAACAATAATTTAGTTCCTATCTTACACCACAAAGTCTTCCAAAAGTAGCTCAAGAACTTAGAGTCTCTATTAGAAAGAATGGTCCTTGGAATACCATGCAATTTCATAACTTCCCTAAAGAACAAAGCAACAACATGGGATGCATCATCAGACTTATGACAAGGTATAAAATGAGCCATCTTAAAGAACCTATCAACAACCAATGGAATCACTACCACGCCCAATACGTGGCAAACCTAGCACAAAATCCATAGAAATATCAACCCAAGGTACAGTAGGGATGAGCAATGGGGTATACAATCCATGAGAACTAGACCTAGACTTAGCCTGTTTGCAAGTAATGCATCTACCACAGATTCTCTCAACAACACGTTTCATGCGAGGCCAAAAGAAATTCTCATGCAACACAGCCAAAGTCTTAGCAATACCAAAATGACCCATCAAGCCACCACCATGTGACTCTCACAGTAATAACTCACGTAGAGAACACCTAGGAATGCACATCTTATTTCTCCTAAACAAAAATCCATCATGCCCAAAGTATTCACCACTAGCAGATGTCTCACATGCAGCATATATATCACCAAAATCCTCATCAGAAGCATACAAACCCTTTATGCACTCAAATCCAAGCAACTTAGCATCTAAATTAGAGATTAAGGCATACCTCCGAGACAATGCATCAACCACCACATTTTCCTTACCTTTCTTGTATTTGATGACATAAGGAAAGGTCTCTACAAAATCCATCCATCTTGCATGCCTCTTATTTAGCTTGTGTTGCCCCTTCAAATGCGTCAGCAACTCATGATCGTTGTAAATAATGAAATCCTTAGCCCACAAGTAATGCTGCCATGTTTTCAAGGCTCTTACCAAGGAATACAACTCCGTATCGTAGGTAGGATAGTTCAATGTCGCACCATTCAGCTTCTCACTGAAGTAGGCCATGGGCCTCTTCTCTTGTATCAACACAGCACCAATACCAACTCCAAAAGCATCACATTCAATCTCAAATACTTAGAAAAGTTAGGAAGAGATAATACCAGACATGTGTCAACTTATACTTCAGCAACACAAAATCCTTCTCTTGCTCTTCTCCCCATCTGAACTCCACAATCTTCTTAATCATTTCTGTCAATGGGGCTGCAATGCTGATGAAATGGGGTACAAAATGCCTATAAAAGCTGGCAAGTCCGTGAGAGGTGCGAACATCGCCAATGTTCTTAGGCTATGGTCACTCCTTGAAAGCTCGGATTTTCTCTTCATCCACCTGCACTCCATCTGCACTAACAACAAAACCAAGAAACACCAACTTATTCGTGCAAAAGATGCATTTTTTCATGTTAGCAAAAAATCTCTCCCTGCGAAGTACATCCAAAACAGACTTCAAATGCTCAATGTGATCATCATGACTCCTACTATAAATTAGGATATCATCAAAATAAGCCACTACAAATCTGCCAATAAAAGTTCTCAAAACATGGTTCATAAGACGCATAAAAGTTCTAGGAGCATTAGTTAAACCAAAAGGCATGACTAACCACTCATACAATCCAAGCTTAGTTTTAAAAGCAGTTTTCCACTCATCACCCTCCTTAATCCTAATCTGATGATAAACACTTCGCAGATCTATCTTAGAAAACACACAAGCACCATGCAACTCATCTAACATGTCATCTAAACGAGCGATAAGATGGTGATACTTAATCGTAACATTGTCGATAGCATGGCAGTCGCAACGCATCCCTATGGTCGAATCCTACTTGGGCACAAGCAAAACTGGAATTGCACAATGACTAAGCTCTCCCTCACGGGCCCCTTGGCCAGCAACTCTCCGATCTGCCTCTCCAGTTCCTTCGTCTCCTCCGGGCTGGTTCGGTAAGCTGGTCTATTCAGAAGGGTAGCTCCAGGCACGAAATCAATCTGATGCTCAATCCTACGAATGGGTGGCAGCCCAACTGAGGTATCATCTGTAAAGACATCCTCAAAATCCTGCAAAAGAGAGGAAATAGAAGGGGGGTAGAGAATGAGGAATGTTAGTTAAAATCAGATTTTCCTTGTAGATCAACAACACCAATGGTTTCTCCTTTTGAACCGCCAACTTCATATCCCCAACCTAGCTAAAAAGGACTGCTGCACCATCCCTTTCTCCTTATTGCCTCGTGGCTGCAACTCTACACCCGATTCCTTCTACAAATGGACTTGATCCTCATAGACTTGTTTAGGGGTCAGAGGAACAAGTTAAACTTTTTTCTGCTTATACTCGAAGAAATACTTGTTCGTGAAGCCATCATGCTTCACACGCCTATCAAACCGCCACGGACACCCCAAAAGTATGTGACTTGCCTGCATAGGAATCACATCACATAGCACCTCATCCTCATATTTCCCTATGCGAAATGACACCTTGACTTGCTTCATTACTTTGATGACGCCACAATCATTCAGCCACTGCAGCTTGTATGGCCTTGGGTGCTTCATCACCGGTAACCCTAGTTTTTTCACTATTGATTGACTCACCACATTGGTGCAACTGCCTCCATCTATAATCATGTTGTAGACCTTACCGTTAATATGACAATGTGTATGGAAAACATTCTCCCTCTGCTCAACATCTCCAGCTGCAAGTTGTGCATTCAACCCTTCTCATCACAAAATTCGGCGCTGCAGGCGCCTCAATCTCTTCTTCATCCTCATAAGGATCATCCAAATCAGGTATCTCCGAGTCAGTCTCTTCATCAACCACAATCTCTCCATCATCCCGAATCACTATGACTCTCCGATTTGGGCAATCATTAGCAATATGCCAAAAACCCTGACACTTATAACACTTGCGATCTCTATTACGAAATTCAGTTGTAACAAATTTACCTTGAGCTGCAAAATCTGACCTGGGCTTCACAAATAGTTTCTTCTCTCCTCGAGGCTGCTCCTCCTCCTTCTTCTACTGAGCTCGTTTTGGTGCTGAACCACTTCCAGTTTAGTATTCTCTCCAATCTGTAGGGTTCTGCCTCGTATTACTATCGTTGCCCCTCCTCTTGAGCTGTCCCTCAATATTGATTGCTATGTGGACCATGTCATCCAACTCAACATAATGTTGCAGCTCTACCGTTTTCTGAATCTCCCAATTCAGTCCATCTAGAAACCTAGCCATCATCGCCTCTCTATCCTCCACTACATTGGCTCAAATCATAGCCAGTTCCATCTCATTATAGTACTCATCTACACTCCGACTACCCTGCCTCAAACTTTGCAGCTTCTTATACAGCTCTCGATTATAATGATTCGGCACAAAGAGCCTCCTCATAAAAGCCTTGATCTTATCCCATGTCTCTATAGGTCTCTCCCTATTACTCCTCCTAGTACTGACCAATTGATCCCACCACACAAGAGCGTAATCAGAGAACTCCATTGCAGCCAGCTTTACTTTCTTCAACTCAAAGTAGTTGTGGCATTCGAACATCATCTCCACCTTTCTGAAAGGACGAGATGTTCATCTTGATTGTCCCCTGATTGTTATCATATGACTCCTCCTCGGCATAGTCATTGACATCCTCCTCATACAGAGGACGCTGTCTCCTATTCGAGCCTTTGCCACCTCGACCACCACGTCCTCTTTTCCCAATATCCTATGACTATCAAATGAGTCTCGTCGAGTCTTTTCTATCACAGAGATCTCGAGATCATCCATTTGTTGATGCATGGCATTCATCTCACTCTTCAGAAACCTAGTCAATTCAGATTTCATGGCTTCCATCATGTTCTTGACCTGACCACCACCAACAGTCTCATCTCCTTTCAACTCCTCAAAACTACTACTTTTAGACATACCTGCAAGAAAGGCTAGATAAAAAAACAAAAGTAGGACCTCACCACCTCACTTACACTCATGTATCTCAATCCCCCTAATAATCTTACACTCTCATGCCTTATACGACTCTTTTCTCCTTTCTGAAAAATTCAAAAAATTCCTATAAAATTCCACGGACTTCAATTCGACTAACCAACTGAACGGGAAGATTCTAGACGACTCTAGGAAGATAAATGACCAAAACTGAATGATAATTTTTTCGAAAAAACATTCAGAGGGCAATAACTACTCGAAAACAAAGGAATTTGGCGAAAAAATACCTTATATCATAGCAGAGCGGTGAGTCTTGTAGATCTCACCGAGACGTCTCCGAAAAACATAATTAAGCCAAAAACAGACACCGTATGCAAATGTTACGACAAAAATAGGATTTACTAGAAAAACAAGTCAAAAGGCACTAGTAGAAATCAAGAAATTAGGGGTTTTTGACTTATTTTTAATCCCCCCTTTTTTTATTTTTTTTAATATATTTTCTTCGAACTCTTTCTTTTGTTTTTTGTTCGAATTTTCTTTTTTATATATATTTTTCGACCTTTTTTATATGGTAATTACCAAATTGTTTGGTAATTTAAGAAGGAAATAATATGTCCAAGAAAATTACCAAATTTATATGGTAATCAAAGAAGGATAAGGAAAAAACGATATAAGGGAAGATTTGAATTGATCTAATATGGTAAGGAAGATAATTCAAATCTTGACTCAGGAGAAACTTCAACAATTCGAAATCGTAACCCCAAAAATTATCGACCCTAAAATAAGAAAGCAGACATACGACATGAAAACAAAGGACACGAAAAATTTACAAATCAAACTGTGGGAACTTAAGACATGCACGAAATAGAACAAGACTCAATTTTTTTTACACGAAAGAAAAGAAATAGCGAAACTGAAAGACAAGGAAGATGAAAGACACGACCTAGATATTGATACCAAAATGATAAGATCCTCGCCGGAAGGTTTAGATCGCAGCCCAGGAACTTGAACGATTCAACTCAGACACGACGCGGAAGCAAGCTGAAATTGAACGATGGAAGGATCCAACATCTTTGGATTCGAAAACCTTCAAATACCGTAGTCCAGATTGAAATCTCCTATGACCCAAGAAGCAGATTGATCCAACAACGATGGATATGAACGAAGACACCACCAATGGATATGAGAGTCCGATTGTTTAGTTGATGAATAGAATTTTGAAATTGAGCCTTTCGAAATTCTCAATTTTATTAAACTGAAAAATTAATTTAATTGTTCAATAAAAAGGCCTATATAGGAACTCAAATCCTAATCTAATTAGGTAATTAAACTCGAAAATTAAAAGCTAAATTAAATTCAAAAGTTAATTAAATAAGGCCTAAACATGTTGGCCCAAAATAACTGAATAAATTAAACTAAGCCCAATCATTACACATAATTAAATTAATAACTTTTGGGCCTTTGTTTAATTCATCAAACAGCATCGAACCGTTGGAAATATTTGAAGCCCAAATGTCTTTAGTTAACAAACTCAATCCAACCGTCAAAGTCCTTGCTCGTGCTCTAGTCATCGGCCCACTCGAAATGTAGACTGGATCGTCTCTCACAACTGCTACTTGGGCTGCATCAATTGCTCAAGAGAATAAGATATCAATTAACTTTGTGAAGCATGTTAGAAGCTCTAATATGGGGATTTATCAAGTTAATGCAACTCGTTCACATAAAGCGATAATAAAGGAGTAGATCAGTATTAATTCTGAGGTGAAAAAGAATTAATGTTAATTAATTAATTATATCCTAGGTTGTGGACATGGAAATTAATTAATTTAAAGGCCCACTTTATTATTTGCATAAAGTCCCAGGTCTGGCCCAACTAAAATTCTTAAAGGAGCACACTAGGGTTTCAACCCTAGTTCTATAAATAGCCCACATTCTTCTCTCAGATTTAATAAGTTGAAAAACACAGAAACCCTGTGAGAGAGAGAGAGAGGGGGGGGGGGAGGGGGCGTCGATAGGTGTAGAGGGAGGAGAAGAAATTCATCTATGTCCTACACAACAAAGTCATGTGGAATCCTCACCAGTAGCAGTATTGAGAAGCATTGGGATACAAATCTGAAGCCCTAATCTGGAGCACACCAGATTTCTTCCTCTCTTCCTATTTATTTCAATTAAATCTAAGGATTAATATTGTGAACTATTAATATATTCTTCCGCAAATTTAATTGAAATGCGTGGTGGAATCAAATTCAAATTTAACGCAAGTCAGATTCAGAATCACAAATGAACCAGGTACTCCTATATCCATTGCATTAAATTCATGCCAGGGTTCTTTCATCTAGTGGCGGCAATCTCCAACCTGACACGACAACCCGACACGAACCCAACATGAAAAAAATGGGTTGGGTCAACCCATATAATTTTTAGGTCAATTTCGGGTCAACCCGTCCAACCCATTTAATTTTCAGGTCGGGTTCGGGACAATCTCGGGTTGACCCGCGAACCCATTCGACCCACCAATAATATTAATTATTATCATTATTATTTATGAAATATAATTACATAAAAATTTAATAAATAAAATATAGCCTAAAACCAAAATTTTTAAATGGTTAACACATTTTTTTATTTTTTAAAATAATTAACACAATTTATTAATTTTTAAATTAATTAACACATTTTTTTAATTTTTAAAATAATTAAACAGGTCATTTCGGGTCAGTTTCGGGTTGACCTGAAAATAAACAGGTGGGGTTCGGGTTGAGATTTCTGACCCGTGAAAATATACGGGTCGGGTTCAGGTTAGCATGTCGCTTGTTATTATCAGGTCACAACCCGACCCGCCAACCCGAACCCGACCCATTTGTCGCCCCTACTTTTATCGAATGGAAATTATTTTGACATCCATGAACAATCCAGGCTTATTTTGGATTACGTGATTAAATTTGCGACAACAAAATCCATACAACTCGGACACAGCACGGTGGTGGTGGGCAGCAACCACGACAAGCGGGCTGTAGCACACAACGAGCCCTAGGGTTTGTTATTCGATCTTTTGGGCCTAGTTTCAAACCTCAAACCGAACATCAGATTTCAAACCTGGACACCCAGAAGGATTTAAGATCTCTAGTTTATTCTATCATGTAATATAATAGGATTTATTTTTGTTTTTTTGGGGGCACGAGGATATTTTTGTTTGTTTTAATTGTTCTTATATGTTATGTAATTTATTAATTGCACTATAAGCATGTTGTATATAATAGGAAAACATGATTTATTTTTTTTTATTATTTACTGCTTTCGAAGTATGTTTTATGTGATTATTTTCATGATATAAATTATGTTCTGGATTTTGGTAGCATTTTTTAAATATGTTAAAATCTTGTAAGACATAATATATTGTAGAATGAAAATTATATGTGCGCAACTAAAGCCTTTTAAATTAAAAATACTAAACAATATTTTTTTAAATAAAATCGAAGGACCTCCACTATGTGATCATAGGCTGTAAGTGGGCCTCTCGTTTTAGTAAACGTCCACAAGTGTGGCTTGATAATTCTCGGAAGTCCATGGATTGCAATTTTAGAGAATTCTTAAAAATAATTTAAATCATGTGAATAGTGGAAGCCCTTGTAAGTAAACGTCTACGAGTGTAGCTTGCGTACTTGAGTTTTTTGCTAATATTCTAGAATTGATTTAAATTGAAGATAACAAATGTTATGAGAGTCATGCAGGATGGGACTAGTGTGTATGCTGACTCGATCTCTTATAGCTAGAGTTAGATTTGTAGTTTGTTTGCTTAGAAGCATTAACAAAAGGTTACTTTGTTTGTCATGAGGATATAATGCATAGGATGTTTCCCTATTATCGGTAGATAGCTTGGTCTAATTTTACATCAATTATTAATTTCATGTGTCAAAGGATTCCTGACAAGGTATGAAATTAAAGATTGAGCTGAACTTTTTGAGGTAGGCCTGGTAGTCTAGTTGAGGCTCACATTGTAAACGTCTACGAGTGTAGGTTGTGGTGGGATCCTTAGGCTATTGGTGAAAATAATGTATTAGTTTATCAAGAGCTTACAATGCATTTTGTTTCGAATGTTCTGCATGTATGTTTTTAATTTTATCATCTATTGTTTCAAATATATTTATGTCAATTGTTTATCATATTTTTGCTCTCAACCACTTAATTGGTCCTAATTTTCCGAAATGGAGATATTGCACTGAATACATTCTCTTGATTAAGAAACATGCATATATTTTGAGTATAAAGCCACTGGTTCCCGATATGGTGAAGTATATCTTAGCTTGAGCAAGAGTTCTATGATAGATGGGTGGCATCTTATAATTTTTCTTACAAACTTATCATGGATAACCTGTCTAGAGACTTGAAACTCAAATATAAGAGCTTTTATAGTACTTTTGAGATCTGGAAAGATCTTTGACAATGTGGTTGATGGTGATGACACTGAAAACATGATCAGGTATGCAACTAGTGGAAGGAAGTCATAAAAGAAAAAGGAGCTAAAAATTACTTCAAAGAAGAACAGATGCAGTGATAACGAGAAGGTGATTTTTCCGATTGTCAGATGAACATGTTTACCATATGTTTCTACCCATTCCAGGAGTTCACGCCAAGAAGGGTGTTGCCGAATGACGAAATCACCATCTCAATGAGGAATGCGGTGTGTGTCAATGTAACAGCCATCGGAGATTGCAATTTGTATTTTGATGATTATTTTTTAACTTTGAGAAATGTTTTATGGGAGCTGAATTTTTAGCAAAACCTTATTTTAGTTTCCAAACTTTATGTTGATAGATATTCTGTTATTTTTTATAGAAGCATTTCTATCATTGACAATAAATTATCTGTCGTGGAATGATGAATAATTCTCTCTATGACATTAATTGTCATCATAAATCTTTCGTGAATGTTGCATGCAATTCATCCGATATCAAGAATCCTAAAAAGAGAAATTTTCTTCTTATGATGAGGATCTTACATATCTTTGTCACTTGAGATTTGGCAACATCGGCATGAAGCGGATTCAACGACTCGTGGTTGATGGTACTTTGGGCTATGTTCGGCCCATACCTCATCTAGTGTGTGAATCATGCATTGAGGACAAAATGTCATCAATAACTTATAAGGCTAGTGAGGCTTGAGCAGGAGATGTGTTGGAGTTGATCCATTCTGACTTGTGTAGATATGTGTCCATGTAGGCTCGTGGAGGTTTTGAGTACTTCGTCACTTTCATTGATGATTGCTTGAGATATGGATATGACTACTTTCTTCGCTACAAGTCTAAATGCTTTGAGAAATTTAAAGAATTCAAGGCAGAAGTAGAAAAGAATATCGGGAAGACTATCAAGTCACTGCGATCAGATCATGGTGGCGAATACCTTGGTAACGAGTTTCCGCAATACCTGTCAGACCATGAGATTACATCCCAATGGACCGCACTGGGTACTCCTTAGAAGAATGGTGTGTCAGAAAGAAGAAATAGGACTTTTTATAGATGGTGAGATCCATGATGAGTTCTTGAAGTCTACCCATTTCATTTTGGAGATACGCATTGGAAACAGCTGCGTAAATTTTGTACCTGGTATCTTCTAAATCGATTCCTAGAACTCTTTTTTGGGCACAAACCTAGTTTAAGCAAGTTTAGAGTTTGGGGTTGTCCAGCACAATTGATGATCAAGGAACCTGATTAATTAAAAAGTATGTCAAAAGTAATGTTGTTTATAAGATATCCTCGACAAACAAAAGGTCATTACTGATGGTTTTGTATACTGAAAGCATTTATTATAATGAGTATACAACGGCTTATTTCTCCTATCTGTCAAATAATCTTACATGTATGTAACAATGATATCCTCTTGTCTCACTGATAGGGACGATCATACGGCGTGTAGTAGATCGCAGAAGACAGTATGATCACTTGACCTAGTGAGACATAAACCTGATCACGACCGAGATAACATATGAGGATACGTCTGTCTGGATGGCTGCGGCATTGTCGGAATAAGTAGTCTGTCTTGGTTACTTGACGTGCTGGTACGCAAGGGTGGCGTATTGATGGACCGTAGTGAGATGTATTCGACTGTTTGACATAAGCAAATACAAGATCTCGATATTGATTGAATCCAAGCCCTAACGAAGGTTCAGGCGTTTGCACGGGTTGACTGTTGCTTTGACTTGCCATGGTGGAGAGCCTGAGTAACGTGCTCGTATATCCGCATCTTGGGTAATGATCACTGTAAAATCTCCAGATTAATTATAGCAACAGAGGCAAATAAATTTATAAGGAACCCTAAGGTTATCGAATCCAGGGGAATTGTATAACGAAACTATCCTATGTATGATCCTAAGATTCATTGTTTGAGGAAACAGAAAATCAGGGTTTTATTTGGAAAATGAAGATGACAGATGCTAAAAATTAAAGAGGTTTTGAAAGCAAATTTAAAGGAACACAGATTCTAGGGAAGAATTCTTATTATGGATGACATGTAGAACCGGTTAATTTAACAGGTGGAATACTGCAATAATGCTATATTTCCTTGGTTGGGCAAATATAACCTAGATTACTAATTAGTGACTATCTCCACTCAGTCTCAAGAACACCAAATTCATCAATCTGATAAGCAAATCAGTTCAATCCCTACAGTCTAATACATCTCATTGGACAGTATAGAGTGCATCATGCATTCCCTATCTCACTATCAATATTCACCTCTCGGTCCTTCTATCAATAGCTAGACATCTAAATTAATTGTCACCTCTCGGTCCTTGAATTAATTTAGAATTAGAAAATAATCACAGGAATCATGAACCTAATTAATTAATCCTAACATGCATCCATAATAATATCAAACCCTAGAACCCTCTAGGGTTTCTAGCCTCTCATCGCAGATAGAAATACAAAAGAAAACATATTAAATTTCATAAAAGTAAAGAACTTACAAGAAAATAAAAGGGTTTTGTGTTTCCCAACTCTCAAAACTCTAAAAATTGAAAAATATGATGATGCATCCTAAAAAAGTCGAATTTACTAGGTATTTATAGGGGTGGATGTGTATCCTATAAAATCTAGGGCTAAAGATATGAACAAATCCGATTTTCACCAATTTCCCGTGCCAGCAGACTCGCGTCGATTGATGTGGATTCGCATCGATCGATGTGGCTCTCCCTTCGGCGTCGATCGATGTGGATTCATGTCGATCAATGTGGTCCTGACTCGCCCCCTTCTGCGCGGTCTCACGGTTTTGGCCATAACTTCCTCTCCCGAACTCCGATTGACCTGATTCCAGTTGCGTTGGAGAGCTAACTCAATGCTTCATCCATTTCCATGCGCAAATAGCCCAATCCCTTGTGTGGAGGAACTCTTCATTCCTACTCTTACACGTCACTGCTTTCAGAACGGTTTTCTCGTGAACTTAGGCCTAAAACCTACAAAAACACCAAGACGCGCATAATACCACCTAATATAGACTCATGCATAGAATACATATATAAACTCAATAAAACTACATAAATTAGTAGAAAATAATATAGATAAGCGAGTAAAATAATGAGCTTATCAGGTAACAGCAGTTCGTATAGTACCACCACCTAAGACTGGGTTTAGGTAACCATATCCGAGTAATAGGATGGGGATATTCCCTGAGGAGCTCAATGACATTCATCGTGCCAAAGTCTTGCAGGCTGATTAAGTTCAGGCACGAGTGATAAGGATTGAGTGGTACAACTCAGCAATAATAAGATATTAATTAATTGTAGATAAACTTTGTCAGAAGCTCCGATTAATTAATGAATGTCCGGTAACCTTAAATTTGGGGATTCTCAATTAATGCAACCCGTTCTCATAACGTGGTAATAAAGGGGTAGGTCAATATTAATTTTGTGGTGAAAAAGAATTAATATTAATTAATTAATTGTGTCCTGGGTTTTGGACATTAGAATTAATTAATTTATAGGCCCACTTTATTATTTGCATTAGGTCCCAGGTCTGGCCCAAGTAATATATTCTGAATGGAGCCCAGTAGCCCATTAGGGATAAAACCCTATGTCTATAAATAGACTCCTCTCTCTCTGAAACCCTAGCCACCTTGATCATAATTCAAATCAGTGAAAACCCTAGGGAGAGAGAGAGAGCTGGGCGGCGCCAACTGTAGAGGGAGGAGAAAGAATTTTCGCATCTGGCCTACATCACAGATCTGTGGAATCCTCACCAGTAGCAGATTTGAACAGCATTGGGACACAGCCCTGAAGATCTAATCTGGAGAATAGATTTCTTCTTTTCTCTTTTGTTTTAATTAAACCTTGAAGTTAGAATCTATCTAATTTCTGTTTCCGCAGATTTAATTAATATTGCGTGGTTGATTCAAGTTTGGAATTCAAACGCGAAAGATCGTTTCAGAATCTACGGAGTTCAGGTATATTCTGCAATCCAAAATTCGAATTAAATTCATAGGAGCATGCTAGGATTTTATTGTGAATTGTTGTTGTATGAAATATCCATAAATCGATCCGGTTCAGTTGGATTTTGTGATTCGGTTCACAAGAAATGCCTACAATTGGTATCAGAGCCAAGTTTCTGATTTATGGCTCTGTTGTATACAATAAATTTAAATATGCATGTATGATTTTTATTTTGTATTGTGGATGGTTTTTGTTCCTCGTGGCAACCCGTATGATTCAGCCCGCGGTGGTTTATCCGTGTAGGGCAGAATTAATTTTGTAAAATCAGGAGAAAATTCGTGATTAGTGTGAATTTTTTTAAAATTGTAATTGAATAGATTTTGTAATTTTATTTTAAATCTGTAATTGGATGGGTCGAGGATGAAGAACGAAGACGGAGACGATGGAGGGCGGCGGCACAGGAAGCAACGGCGCACGGCAGCAGGCCAGCGGGCGTGGCCGGTAGTGCGAGCAGCACGCATGGCACGCTCGGGCAAATCTGGGGCCACGCAACGGCAGGTAGGCCGCGGTGGGCGCGCGGTGCTGTGCGTGGACTGGTGGCGGGGGGCAGACCGGCGGGGCGGTAGCGTCGGCGGCGGCGGTGGCTGTCGTCGGCGGCTGCTGTCGCTACGGCGGGTTTTGTGTTTTGGTGTTTGGTACAATACTGTGTAAACTCCAGGTTTGCATTAGGGTTTGGGGTCAATCATCAAATCTCAAAACCCTAAATCCTAAAATATTTGGTGGATGAAGATTTGGAGGCCCTAGAAGATTTGAATTTATCAATTTAAATTCAAATTCAAATTGTAATAGATAGGATTTTATTTTTTCCTATTTTGTTGGGCCACGAGGAATTCTTGTTTGCCTTAATTGTCCTCGTATGATATGTGATTTATTATGTGCGCAATTAAGCATGTGTAGATAATAGGAAAAACATGATTTACTACTTTTATTATTTACAGTTTTCCAAGCATGCTTATGTGATTAATTTTTTTGTTGGATTATATTTTAGGAATTTTTGGGCTTGTTTAATTACATGCAAAAATTTGGAAAATATAATAACAAAGAAATTATATGTGCGCATATAAGAAACCTTTTAAAAGAAAAATACTAAGCTGATTTTTTTAATTAAAATCAATAGACCTCCACAAAGCGGTCCTAGGCTGTAAGTGTATCTCTCGTTCTAGTAAATGTCTACGAGTGTAGCTTGCTAGTTCCTAGAGGTGCATGGGTACAGTTGTTGGGATTTCTAGACAAACAATTTAAATCATGTGAATAGTGGGAGGGTTTTGCGGAAACGTCTACGAGTGTAGCTTGCATAGATCTCTTTCATAAGTATTCTAGGATTGATTTAAATTATAGATAACAAAAGCTTTAAGGGTTGTGCAGTATGGTTACGTGCCATGCTAAACTATCTTTTCTGGCCGGAGTTAAATTTGTGGTTAATGACTTGGAAGCATCTTAGAATATAATGGAAGAATTGCATCCCTGTTCTTGGGAGATGGCTTGGTCTAAGGTTTTCACTAATTATTAATTTCTAGTGTCAAAAGGATCCTGACATGGTAGTGAAATTAAATGGATTGGGGCTTAAAACCCGCTATTCTGGTTGAGGGTGACATCGTAAACGTCTACGAGTGTAGCTTGCGGTGGGAACTCTTGGGCAATTAGTGGAAAACATTTGTATTTGATTTATTAAAAGGTTTTCAATGCATTTGTTTTCGAAGTTCTACATGTATGTTCTTATTTAAGATTCTTTATTGTTTCAGATATGTCTATGTCTATTGTCGATCATTTACTTGCTCTCAATCCTCTAACTGGTCCAAACTTCCATGAATGGAGATACTGCATTGAGTATATTCTCCTGACAAAGCAACACATGTTTGTTCTTACTATGATGCCACTTGCCCCACGTTACCATAAAGTCTCTAGACGTGAGAAGGAGTTCTATGACAAATAGGTGGCATCTGAGGATTTTACTTACAAGTTAATCTCGGATAACCTGTCTAGAGAACTGACGCTCAAGTACATGAGCTATTGTAGCTCTGTTATGATCTGGATGGACTTAGTGGCCACGTATGGCGAAGCGGAACGAACTATCAACTGTGATCTCGTGAAAGACCTAGTCTCTAAGAGAATGGTTGATGGCAGTTCGGTTAGACTGCATGTGATGATGATGGATAACACCATGAATTGATTCACACGTAGAGGTGGATGTATCACTGATATGTGTGTAATTTGCATGATTTTCGAGATGTAAATGGAATGAATTGGTGAGAATTTGGCACACAAATCACACACATATCTCTTCTTTTCTTGATTTTCCTTCACTTGGTGTTTTGGAGTTGATTTGTGCGTGCAGGATGTGAAAAAGGTAAAAAAATGCAATTTTTGGAGCTAAAAAGGGAGCACGAGCCGTAGCAAATCCCGCTCGGGACGACTAGGTTCCGTTCGTGATGGAAAGAGCTGGAAAAAGGGCTAAGTGTTGAATAGCCGTCGCATATTCCGAGCGGGACTATTCTGTCCCGTTCGGGACCAATGTTCGGGACGCAATCTTCCGTTCGGGATACGTCAAAATGGCGTGAATTCGAGAGTTTTGTGAGAAGCCGTAGGCCGTCCCGTTCGGAATCATGTGGTCCCGCTCGGGACGGGTCGGAACCTATGGGTTCTGACCCCGATCCATCCCGAGCGGGATGATATTTTGTTTTTCAACATTCCGTTCGGGATGGATCTGTCTGAAGCCGCGGGTTTCACACCTATAAAAGGCCAAAGGATTCCACATTTGGGGGGTTCGACTTTTGAAAACCCTAGGGAGACTAAGGCATAATCGGAGGCGATTTTCACTTCCGGAAAGCTGGAAATTGAAGGTGGAAGGAAGGATTCGAAGCGAGATTGAAGATTCATCATTGATTCCTAAGCTTCTTTATTCTACTTTCTCTTCTATGTTCTACTTTATGGTTTTGATGAATTCATTTAGAATTATGAGTAGCTAAACTCATTGTTGAGGATTTGGATGTGATTGGGATGATTTGAATATTGTTTGGATTTGGATTATTGAAGTTTTTCAAGGTTTTGATTATTATTGTGGATTCGATTTGTGTTCCTTTCATGATTGATCACCATGTGTTGGAAAGTATGCCTCAATGAATTAACTTGATAGGTTTGTGCATTAGAGGGGATTGCAATAATAATTAGGTATTATTTCACTTAGAAGATAGGTGAATTGGTATCTAGGTCAATGAGTTCATGTGCTTTTGGGAGTTAATTGAGATTAATACACCTAGACTTAGGTTGAGATTTCAATTAGTCAACGGTTATTGCACCGGTATTAAGGGTTTTAACTAGAGTTTGATGAACCGACCCATGCTATCTATTGAATCTGGTTCGTGTGAGTGACAAGTCCAAACATATTCATAATCTACTCCCAATCCATCCTATATTCCTCAACCGTTCTCCTTTGGAATTTACTTAGTCGAATTGAAGTTTATTTAATTGTTTTAGTCGTTAATTGCATGTTAGATAGTTGGAATTTGATATTCAAAGGATTTTATCGCATCTAGATATTAGGTTTCAAAATCAGACTTTTACTTGAATAACGGGCGAATTGAGTCTTCGTGTTCGATAATTTTTACTTGATAAAAAAATACTGCAATCAAGTTTTGGCGCCATTGCCGGGGACTCAAATTGTAGGTCGTTATTTGATATTAGGAGATTTAAAAGCTTGGTAGTCTAGATTTATTTCATTGTTTCTAAATTGAAGTTCTTGTTGGTGCAGGTTGTGCATGATTACAAGAGCCAGGGCAAAGAAAATACAAGAACAGGCAGAGCAGGTAGTCGTGAAAGAAGATATGGGTGACGAGATTCCTGGGAACGACAGGCAGTTGATTGAGGATCTACAGAGGCAACTGGAAGAAGTCCGGAACCAAGTCAACAATCAGGGCGGACGTGAGCGAAGAGAGGAGAGGAGAAATCCTCTCAACAATCTGTTCCGACCCCAGAGAGGAGAATCTACTGAGGGATTCAATGTGCGAACGGACGCTACTCACTTCGAGATCAAACCACAGCTCGCCCAAATGGTTCAAAGAAATCAGTTCGGGGGGAGGCCTACTGAAGATCCGAATAGTCATATCACAAAGTTTCTGGAGGTAGCAGACATGATAAAGATCAACCAAGTCCCTCAGGAACAAATCAGAATGTATCTATTTTCCTTCTCCCTGACGGACGAGGCCAAGGATTGGTTGATAGGACTGAATAAAGCGGAGATACGCACATGGGAAGATTTGAAAGAGAAGTTTTTGCTGAAGTATTTTCCGCCAGGCCTGACACTTAAAAGGAAAGCAGAAATTCAGGCATTCAGCCAAGAATATGACGAGCCACTCTACATGGCATGGGATAGATTCCGAGAGCTTGTAAGGAGATGTCCAAAACATGGGATGTCTAATGCACAAATTAACTGCCAATTTTATGCCGGAGTGGAGAATGAGACACAGTTGCGGCTGGACAATATTGCTGGAGGGGACTTTCTCGATATGGAGGAAGATGAGGCCACTAAGGCCATAGAGAAGCTGGCTGAAAACAGTTTCAAATGGCCGAAGGAAAGAAGGGAATACAAACTTGTGAAGAGTGTGGCCGATTTAAAGGATCAGGAAGAGATGAAGGAAAAAATGGCCTCAATGGAAACAAAGATGGATCTACTTCTTTTGGATAGAACTCAACGGCAGCAGCAGCAGATGGGGAGTTTCGCAAGAGGGGGAACTCATATTCTGAATCAGTACGGTGAAATAGCTCAAGTGGAAGCCCAGCCAGTAGATGATGTGAACTATATTGGCAGAGGAAATTATGGGAACTACCGAAGGCCGTACTATCAGAATAATAATCCTCAGTATCACTCCAACTTTCGGTACCCTCAGAACCAGTCTTATGGGCATCAGAACCAGTCTTATGGGCATCAGAACAGCGCCATGAACCCACCTCCCGGATTTGAGCAAAGAGGTGAAAGCTCGAATCAAGGAAATGGGGGTGACAATCCGCGGAGGCAGTATGGGCAGCAAGACAGAAGAGGACAGAGTTCCAGGGAAGAGGAATTTGAGAAGAAATTTGATAAGTATGACAGCATACTGACAGAGATGCAGAATCAAATCTCTACCATTGCCAAGCATGTGAGTGGGAAACACCAACAGGGACAGTTTCCCAGCGACACTGAGTCCAATCCAAAGAAGAACTGCAGCGCCATTACCACCAGAAGTGGTAAAGCATATGATGGGCCCAGTAACCCCATAGGGGGTGATGATGGACAGGAGCACCAAGATAAGGGTCCTGAAGAGGAGGACGTTGAACCTGAAGTGACTCCCCAGCTAGTCAAAACACAAAAGGGGAGCACTTCTGGAGAAATTGTCAAGGGTAGCAACATACCCTTTCCTCAAAGATTGGCAAAGAATAAGATGAGCAAGCAGTTCGCACGATTTCTGGAACATCTGAAGAAAGTTCAGATTAATTTGCCATTGGTGGAAGTTCTGCAGGATATTCCTGGGTATGCTAAATTCCTGAAGGAAGCAGTAACTCAGCGAAAGAGATTTGGGGAGTTTGAGACAGTGAATCTCTTTGAGGACTGCAGCGCTGTAATTCAGAAAAAGATGCCTATCAAGAGGCAAGATCCGGGGAGCTTCACTATTCCTTGCGTTATTGGTGGCTTGGAGATCGGTCATGCCCTATGTGACTCTGGTGCGAGCATTAATCTGATGCCGCTAACTATCTTCAACAGATTGCAGATCGGAGAGATCAAACCAACCACTATCACTCTCCAAATGGCTGATCGCTCTCTTTCGCAGCCAAAGGGGATAGTGGAGGATGTGTTGGTGCAGGTCAAAGAGTTCATCTTTCCAGCAGATTTTGTTGTGCTGGATATGGAGGAAGACAAGAATGTGCCCTTGATTCTTGGGAGGCCATTCTTACGGACCGGAGGAGCTTTGATCGATGTGAGAGATGGAGAATTAACTTTTCGATTCAATGACCAGAAGGTGACATTCTCGATTTCCGATGCGATGAAGAAGCACGAGGATAGGTATGATGAGTGCAACAGTGTTGAGGTAGTATCTCTTCCCTTTTCTTTTGATTCTGATAAGATAGATGCTTTAGAGGAAGTTATTCATGATTCTTTGCACTCTAACTTTGACTTTGATGAGTTGTATGGAGTTTGTGATGAGTTGTTAGAGATGGTGAACGCATTGGAGAAGGCACCGGAGGTAAGGCCTAAGCAAGATGTGAAATTTCTGGAGTTGAGGACCAAGGAAGAGGAACTGGAAGCGAAGCTGAAGAAGGAACAAAAAAAAAACGAAGCCCCTGCGGTGGAGCTCAAAGATTTGCCAGAGACTCTAAGATATGTCTTCCTGGGAGAGAAGGACACGTATCCAGTGATCGTGAATTCAGCACTGTCTGAAACAGAAGTTGAAAAGCTGAAGAGAGTTCTGAGGATGCACAGAACTGCGATAGGGTGGCAGGTTTCCGACATAAGGGGGATCAGCCCGTCTATTGTGATGCATAAGATCATTTTGGAGGAAGGAAGCAAGCCAAAAAGACAACCTCAGAGAAGACTGAACCCGAAAATGCAAGAGGTTGTGAAGAAGGAGGTGCTGAAATTGTTGGACAACAACATCATTTATGCTCCGAGGGACAGCGAGTGGGTCAGCCCAACTCACATGGTTCCGAAGAAAGGAGGTTTTGAGAAAGTCATCAAGCCTGGAGGAGAGGAAGTCATCGAGAGGCCAACCACTGGATGGCGATTCTGCATCGATTACAGGGCCTTGAATAATGCAACTCGTAAGGATCACTTTCCCCTACCTTTTATTGACCAAATGCTTGATCGTCTTGCAGGAAAATCGCACTACTGCTTCTTGGACGGATACTCTGGATATAATCAGATCATGGTGGCTCCGGAAGACCAACACAAGACAGCCTTTACTTGCCCCTACGGGATTTTCGCATACAGAAGAATGCCCTTTGGGCTGTGCAATGCGCCAGCCACTTTTCAAAGGTGCATGATGTCCATATTTCATGGTTTAATTGAAAATGTTATGGAGGTATTTATGGACGATTTTTCTGTTTTTGGCTTGTCTTTTGATGATTGTTTGGTTAATCTGAAAACTGTTTTGCAAAGGTGTGAGGAAACGAACCTAGTACTAAACTGGGAAAAATGTCACTTTATGGTTAGAGAAGGCATTGTGTTAGGACATAAGGTGTCAAGTAGGGGAATAGAGGTTGATAAGGCTAAGATTGTAGCTATTGAACAGCTTCCCTTACCTAAGACAGCGAAAGGAGTTAGGAGTTTCTTAGGACACGCTGGCTTTTATAGGAGGTTTATTCAAGACTTTTCTAAGATAACTAAGCCTTTGTGTAGTTTATTAGAAAAAGACATTGCCTTTGATTTCAGTGAGGAGTGTGTGAAGGCCTTTGAGAGATTGAAGAGAGCGTTAGTGTCGGCTCCTGTGTTAGTGACTCCTGACTGGGAGGAGGATTTTATTCTGATGTGTGATGCTAGTGACTCGGCTGTGGGGGTAGCTCTAGGCCAGGTTAGAGATAAGATCTTTAGAGTTATTGCCTATGCTAGCAAAACATTGAATCCTGCTCAAATTAATTATACTGTGACTGAGAAAGAGTTGCTTGCGGTTGTCTATGCTTATGATAAATTTCGCCCTTATTTGATTGGAGCAAAGTCTGTTGTGTATACTGATCATGCTGCGATTAGATATCTGTTTGCTAAGACTGACTCGAAACCTAGGCTGCTGAGATGGATTTTGCTTTTACAAGAGTTTGATATGGAGATTAGGGATAAAAAAGGTTGTGAAAATGTGATTGCAGACCATCTATCTAGGTTAGAGAATCCGGTCGAGGGTGACAATCAGGCTAGTTTGATTAAGGAGGATTTTCCAGATGAGATGATTATGACTGTGACTACTTCTACTGTTCCGTGGTATGCGGATTTTTGCAATTTTTTGGTTGCAGGTATCCTACCTCCTGAAGCAGAGCCCTATCATAGGAAGAAGTTTCTAAAGGAGGCGAAATACTACTACTGGGAAGAACCGTACCTGTTTCGCAGGTGTGCTGCCGGTATCATCCGCAGGTGTGTCCATCAAGGCGATTGGAGGAAGATCATGGAGGAATGCCACCATTCGGTAAGCGGAGGTCATTTCGGTGCGAACCGAACAGCTCGGAAGGTACTCTCTTGTGGTTTTTACTGGCCTTCAATTTTTAAGGATTGTATTTCTATGGTGAGAGCTTGTGAGCGATGTCAGAAAATGGGGAGTATAACTCGGAGGGATGAGATGCCACAAAAAATCTTTATTGAAGTCGATATATTCGACGTGTGGGGCATAGACTTTATGGGTCCTTTTCCATCGTCATTCGGGTTCAAATATATTCTCCTTGCTGTGGACTATGTGTCTCGATGGGTTGAGGCCATACCCACAGTTACTAATGACTCGCAAGTTGTGCTTAAGTTTTTACAGGCCTTAGTTGCTCGATTCGGCATTCCCAGGGCCTTGGTGAGCGATGGGGGCAGTCACTTCTGCAACAAGCTCATGGACAAACTGCTGGCAAGATACGGGGTGCGACAACGAGTGACAACTGCATATCATCCGCAAGCCAATGGACAAGCTGAATTGGCTAATAGAGAGATCAAGCAAGTGTTGGAGAAGACGGTGGTCAACCGGAAGGACTGGAGTAAGAGATTAGATGACGCCCTTTGGGCCTACCGGATAGCTTTCAAGACACCAATCGGCATGTCTCCATACCAACTGGTCTACGGCAAGTCTTGCCACCTTCCAGTTGAGGTTGAACATAAGGCGTTCTGGGCAATTAAGACTTTGCATCTTGATTTCCTGAAAGCTCAAGGGGAGAGGATACAGAAACTGAACGAGCTCGAAGAATGGAGACATGAGGCCTATGAGAGCACGAAGTTGTGCAAGGAGAGAGCAAAACGATTCCATGACCGTCAGATTCGAGTAAAGAACTTCTACAAAGGTGACCTTGTTCTTTATTTTAATTCTCGTTTAAAATTATTTCCGGGTAAGTTCCGCTCTCGTTGGACAGGACCATACAAGGTGCACGAAGTATTCGAGAACGGGACTCTGAACTTGGAAACTGAAGATGGCCACCTCTTCAAGGTAAATGGGCACCAGGTCAAAAGATTTCACACTTCCGAGCCACCACGGACTGTGAATGAGATCTCACTTGCATGATGGTAAGTGGGTAAGTTCGTCGAGCTCCCGACGTTAAACGCAGCGCTTCTTGGGAGGCAACCCAAGTTCAATTCGCTTATCTTGTTTTGTATTAGATTAGCATGCATTTACTCTCATTTCGTTTTGCATTGTATTACGTTTGGGGGAACCTTAAGTTGCTAATGTTTGTTGGAAGTTGTTCGGAGTGTTGCAGGAGGAAACTACTGCATTTTTGGGAAAAATTGCGCGTAGGCCGTGCTCTATCCCGCGCGGGACCAAGTTGTCCCGTTCGGGACAAGCAAAATTTGAACAATTAAAGGAGGCCGAACCTTATCCCGAGCGGGATGACATCATCCCGTTCGGGACACGTAACTTGGTGCGGATTTTGACGTAACCCGAGCGGGAGAGGCTCGGAATGAAGTTGCTGAAGTTTTTGTGAATTACCGTACCAAATACCGAGCGGGATCATTCGGTTCCGCTCGGGACCGGTCTATTCTACGCAGGGAACCGAGGCAGGTCGAGCCGTCCCGAGCGGGATAGGGATGTCCCGCTCGGGACCAATCGCGTCCTTTATATAGCCGCGCCGCGCGGGATCATAATTTTTCACCCCTCTTTCTCTCCTTACGAACGGTAACCCTATTCCTTCGTTTTCCTTTCAATTTCCCGGTGAATCTAAGGTAATTTCTTCCCCTTAATCACGTTTCTCTATTGTTTCTTTGCATGGTTGAATTATTTTGCTTGTTGGATTTGGATTTGATGATGGATATAGTAGGAATTGGGGGATTTTGAACTATGCATGCTAGGTGTTCGACAGATTGTCTCAATGAGGTTTCATGGTTATTATACATGTTTTGTTCAATTTCTGGGCATATTTTTCGTTATTGCTGGAATTGAGAAATTAGAGCTTTGAAGGTGGTTGCACTACGAAGGACTTATTGTTCTAAATTTTTTGCAATGAAATTCTGTGTCTGAGGTGGTGTATTTTGCTGGGAGTTTTTCTTTTTTGCATAATTTGTATTGTGATGTTGGGGGTTGATTGAAGAGATTAGACTATTATTTGCCTTAACTCTTGATTGAATTTCTTGTAGAGAGTATGGCACCCCGACGCCCGGCTAACTTCACCGATGACGAGTACAAGAGGCTCAAAGACTTGCGCAAGCATGTTGTGCACGGTTCCAAATACCCTTGCACAACAACGATGGCTTCACTGGGCATTCGAGCGGATGTCGAGACACTATTGCAGAATATCGGATGGGCATCCCTGCTCAACCAAAGGTGGCCAGCTTTTGAGGAACAAACCAAAGAGTTTTTAGCTTCCGTATCTGTGCGGAAGAGCACCGGCAGCTTGCCAAGCCACCTCACCTTCAAGATGGATGGTCAGAGCTATACCTTGCAGCGCAAGGAATTGGATGTTATTTATGGTTGCGCGGAGGACGCAAATTATATCCCAGAGGAAGGTTTCTATGCCAAGGACTTCTGGCAATTGATATCTGGAGAGACCGTATTGGGAACAATACGGATGAAGTTGGTTAAGGGCCCGCTTATCAGGAACCCAGTTCTGCGCTACATTCACAAGAGCGTAGCCACATCTGTCGCCGGCCGCCACGAGAGCAACAATGTTATTATTTCGGAGTTCTTCCTGCTCCACTATTTGCTGGTGGGAGTACCCTTCTCCATGGCTGCTGTGGCCATGGACAACTGGAGTCGACCCCCCACACGCCCTAATATCTATTGTGGGGGCCTGATCACACCGATACTTGACCATTTCCAGATTCCAAGGAGGGGGACAGAGGTGCCACCATCCGTGGTGGACCTCCCAGTGCTCACATCGGCACGACACATATCAATCATCCCGCCGACGACCATTTTGTATAAGGTGGTGGGCGAAGCCTGGTTAAGGCTGCCTAATAGTGCTGTGACCACCTTGATTGCTCCGAACTCCGAGGCGAATATGTTGCTGGACTCGCCAATGCACCGAGCCCTGTGGCTCCGAAAGCGCCGGGATGGAACTTATGGAAGTTTCGAGGACAATATTCCTCCTCCCGACGATGCAGGTGATGAGTCCCCAGACGATGCAGGGAATGAGTCCGCCGAAGAAGAGGCACCACGGTTTGACACGGGGGCTGGGACGTCCTCATCTGGAGGGCGTAGCGAATGGCAGCAAGGGATGCTACAGACCATGCAGGCCATGGCTTCTTCGATGGCAAGCATGGACTTGCGGATGACCGGGCTGGGCACGGAGATGACCGGGTTGAGATACGACATGAACACTCAAAGGACGTGGATGGCGGAACAGTTCATGGGGGTGAACACCAGACTGACGGCAGTCGAGACGGAGCTCCACGATCTGATTGATAATTTCCCATCCTACTACCAGAGGCGCAGACGCAACCCTGATGCTCCCGGAGGTGCCCCACAGTGATTGCCGCCTTTCCGTCTCTTCAAACTTAGTTTCTTCGAACTAAGTTTGGGGGGGTGGGACGGACGGCCGCCGGTTATTCCTTTTATCCTTATCTTTTATTTGATTGTTATGTTGTCAAACTGTTGCTTTACTTGTTTTTGAATTATTTTACGTGCTTTTGTAGTGTAGTTAGGAGTTGATGGATTGTGTAGTTCGATGGGGTTGTAATGATAATTAATCTTGTCTGATGAGATTTATTACATTTTGGAACTACTGGATACGTTGTGTGTGTGTTGATGATTACAGGTGGGCTGAACGAAATTCAAGCGAAACCATGCTGAAATTGTTAAGGAATGTTCGCACTTGGTAATTTCTTAAAAAAAGGGTACACGTTTTCTGATCTAACTCTCACACTGTGCTTGAAATTGAAATGTGTTGTGGGGAAAGGTTCTTAATT
>JAPKLW010003439.1:0-41794 GCA_026898455.1 Plectranthus barbatus
TATGGCACCAGGTAATGAAATGAATCGATCAGCATTTTCTACTTATGTAATAACATGTTATGGAATGCAGAGCTGGCACTCACAATGAAGGTGACGGAGAAATGTGATACATACAGCTTCGGAGTGGTGGCGTTGGAAGTCATGATGGGAAGGCACCCTGGAGACCTCATATCCACACTACCCAATGACTCGGATATGCTTTTGATGGATGTGATTGATCAAAGGCTTTCACCTCCCACCGGAAAAATAGCAGAGGAAGTGATGTTTGCCGTCTCCATTGCATTGGGGTGCATACAGACCAACCCAAAGTCGCGGCCTGATATGCGTCTTGTTGCACAGGAACTGTCAGCTCATACGCAGACTTATTCTCGAGGGCCGCATCAAGATAAGCAAACTATCAGATTTCTGGAGCCACAGATGAAGCAAATGAATTAATCAAATACTGGATTGTACGAAGAATAGGAGTAGCTTGAATTCGAGTCAAGATTGTATGAGTATTTATTTAGTACTACTAGATAAGAACTTCAACTGCAGCTAATATCTCTTGAGTCTGAGATTGAATAAGATGATGAAATGCATTTACTCTATGAAGCTAAAGGTGTTGCGGAAGCGATAATAAAATAATAAACATAAATTGAGGAATATAAATGAAGGAAATAAAGAACACCAGAATTTAACGAGGTTCGGCACAAATTATGCCTACGTCCTCGGACACTACCAAAATATTTTACTAATGGAGAAAGAAGAGAATACAACTTATACTCGTCAATACAAGCATTATGTTTTAGTTGTGGGGATGATTTACAAAGGGAGAGGAGGGCCCTATTTATAATATTGGCCCAAGGCCAATTTCCTTCCATCACCGATGTGGGATGGGGAAATTGCCACAAAAGTCAACAAATCTCCACCTTGGCAATTTCTCAAATCCAACCAAACAATCTCTTTTCTCCTGCAATATTGGTAGTACCTCCAAATGCACCTGAGGTGCTACCTTCAATTTTTCAAAACGTTTATCAAGTCCCATCACTGCTTCGACTTGGACTTGATTGTCGTCACAACAAGTGACAGCTTCATTGTAAGTTGTAGGAACATCACCAGCTACAATCAAAGACGCACACGCAACCATATCATCAAAGCGAGTAGGCTTCCTAATGGTCCTTCTTGGTCTGTGCAATGCAATTGACTCATGTTGCTGATGAAGCTCTTGATCCTCAACCACTATTTCTTCTCCTTCTACCATAGGAGAATCATTGACAACTTTGTCATCTTCTGGGACAATAATTCTTTCAAACTCCACCTTCTTAGGAGTCTCATCAACTTGCTCCACGTCCACCTTTCTCAACATGGTAGATTCATCAAAGGTGACGTCTCTGCTAAAGATTATTTTCTTCGACTCTGGACACCATAGACGATAGCCTTTTACTCCAGAGGTGATCCCCATGAACAAAGCTTTCTTTGCTCTCGGATCCAACTTCGACTCCTTTACATGGTAGTATGCAGTGGAACCAAACACATGTAAAGAGTCATAATCCATAGCAGGCTTCCCGAACCACACCTCCAAAGGTGTTTTCCCATTCAGAGCAGTTGATGGCAAACGATTGATGAGATGGCTTGCGTATGTAACAGCCTCAGCCCAAAACTGTCTGCCCAACCCAGCATTGGACAACATACAGCGAACTCTTTCCAGTAGAGTTCGATTCATCCTTTCTGCCACCCCATTCTGCTGTGGTGTATTCCTGACAGTGAAGTGCCTCACAATTCCTTCTTCTTGACAGACCTTCATGAAAGGATCACTTCTGTACTCTCCGCCATTATCCGTTCGGAGACGTTTGATCCTTCTGCCTGTCTGAGTTTCCACCATTTTCTTCCAAGTGAGGAAAACTCCCAACACTTCATCCTTTGTCTTCATCGTATACACCCAGACTCGACGCGAAAAGTCATCAACAAAAGTGACATAGTAGTGTTTCCCTCCTAAAGAACTCGTCTTTGAGGGACCCCACACATCAGAGTGAACATAATCCAAAATTCCCTTCGTGTTATGGATTGATGTTCCAAATTTCACTCTTGTCTGCTTCCCCTTCACACAATGTTCACAGAAATCCAACTTGCAGGTCCGAAGTCCCTTCAATAATCCTTGCTTTACAAGCAGATTCAAGGATTTTTCACCGGCGTGACCCAAACGCATATGCCATAGCCTCGTTGCTTCTGCCACTTGATCGTTGGTGGAGGCCACTGCAGCTTCACCCACTACAGTTCTGCCAGAGTAGTGGTAGAGGTTGTTGTTCTTTCGGACACCCTTCATCACCACGCGTACGCCAGATATGACTTCTATCACACCATCTTTGCTTCTGATTTCGAACCCTTTTGATTCCAAGGTTCCAATAGAAATAAGATTCTTCTTCAAATCCGGTACATACCGAACACCTGTTAAGGTAATGATTGATCCATCCTCATTACGGAGACGAATGGAACCAATCCCAAATGTGGTGAGTGGAGTATTATCCGCCGTGTAGACAACTCCTCCTTTCGATTCCTCCATATCGCTAAACCAACCGCGATGAGGACACATGTGATAGCTACAAGCCGAATCCAACATCCATACTTCAGAAGCGGTAGATGATGATGAAGCAAGTGAGAAATCAGAATCTTCATCATCACACTTAGCCACATTAGACTCTGCTACGGCCTTTCCTTTGTCTCTATTTTTCAACTTGGGACAATCTTTCTTCCAATGCCCTTTTTCTCGACAAAAGGCGCATTCGTCTTTGCCTGGTCTGGACAAGTTTTTAATTTTCTTCTGTGAACGTCCTCTTACTGCCAACACTTCAGCATCTCCCTTCGGCACCCCTCTTTTATCCTTCTTCCTTAGCTCGTAGCTATACAAGGCAGAGCACACTTCTTTTAGAGACACTTCAGCCTTCCCGTGCAGTAGAGTAGTTTCGAGATTCTCAAATTCATCGGGAAGTGATCCCAACAACATCAATGCGAGGTCTTCATCTTTGAACACCTCATCCATATTCATCAAATCGGTGACCAGCTGATTAAAACTGGTGATATGATCATTCATCGTGGTACCCGATACGTAAGTGAATCGGAATAGTCTTTTCTTCAGGTGAAGTTTATTCTGACTATTCTTCTTCAAAAACTTCTCCTCGAGCCCAGTCCATAACTTATAGGCAGAAGTCTCTTTGCAAAATGCATACTTCTGTTCCCTTGATAGGCACGACCGAATTGTACCACATGCTAACCGATTGATCGTCTTCCATTCTTTCTCCTCCATATCTTCTGGCTTCTCTTCCTCAATGGCAATGTCAAGACCTTGCTGGAATAGCGTATCTTGAACTTCACTTTGCCACATACCAAAATGCCCGGTGCCATCAAAGGTCTCCACCGCTATCTTCGTACTTGTAATAGCTGTCCTCGAAAAAATCGAAGATAATCCCTTTGAGCTTGAGCTTTCCTCCATTTTTTGGTAACAAAAAAATATATCCCTCAATAAACCCAAGATAAAAAAAACAAGGAAATCTTTTCTGATGTGGAGGATCAGTTAACACTGCAACAATTGGTATCAAGAGCTAGGATTATTCTGAGTATGCTCTGTGGTTGCATGCTCTGTGGTTGCAGTGTTAACTGATCCTCCACAAAAGGCCTGCAGAAGGAAGCTCTCAAGAAGGCACTAGGCATCGACCCTAATCAGCTTGATATCAGCTGCCATTATTCTCGGACAACTCAGCTGAGCCAACAATTGGTGGAGCCTCCTCACTGGTGCATTGCGCCTTGATAGAAGTACCCATGTAGCATGAGTGTCCGTTGCTAAAAAAACGAGTTCAAAAATCGATTTGGGATTCAAATCAAAAAGAGAGAGTGAACTTCGGAAAGTAAACTCTAGCTAGATATTACGAGTCTCGTATTCAGAAACACATAATAACTGAATGAAAGGTCGTAATTTCAACTGAGAGATAATTTCTAAACCATTACAACTCAATTAACCTATACAAGATTACAATGATCGAATTACTCTAACCAGAACTGAATGAACTAATTGACTCTAATGTTTGGCTCGATGCATCAAAACTAAATAAGGAATTAACATTAATTCCTAACAATTATTTCTTTTTTTCATGTTAGGAATTTTAATTTAATGGTTATTTTTATAGTGATATTTGTTCTTTAATGTTGATTCAGCTATTAAGTGTGCGACAGACTTAATGTCACATCAATGCATATGGTATCAACGTAATATTTTTAATTTTAAAACTAAACTTGTATTTCTTTTAATATATATTAATATGATATTGATAGTTTTTATTATTATAGATATATTTTAAATACTGTTAATATTTGAAAATGCCCTTTTTTTATAAAACATGTAATGAAAATACCCATTTTTATAAACATATCCAAGAAATGCCCCAAAGTACAAATTCTGACATGTTTTTTTGTTTAAAAATGTAATCAAAACAATCATTTGGTGATGATGTCCATTTAATTATAAGAAATGATGTTTTAATACTTGATTGGGTTTCAAAAAAGAAAAAAAAAATAAAATTCCCACCGGTTTTTTTCGGTGCCGACCGGTCGGTACCGGTGATGACCGGTTCGAACCGGCGGTGCCGACCATTTTTTTTTTGTTTTTTTGATGCCGACCGGTTCAGCTCGTTGCCGACCGGTCGGCATGCGGTGATGACCGGTTCTTGTTGATGCCGACCGGTCAGCAAGCGGTGATGACCGGTCTGAACCGGTCGGCATCCCAAACCTTTTTTTTTTGTTTTTTTAAATTGCAATTTTTTGGTTTTATTGTATGAATAATGTATTTTTCAACAATAATTTATGGCATTTTCATTTGATAAAGTTGTGTTGGATGAATTGTTACTATCAATGTACAGTGTTTGCAGGCATGCTGATAGCCTTTTTTTTTACTAAATCAATGAACAATGAATTCAGTTGTTGAAAAATACAGTGAAATGCTCGTGAATACTGAATACCTCACTGCACTACACTGCACTAATCAATTCAATCAATTTATTTTTGCAGACTTTGAAATCATTCATTTAATATAGACCTAACTCTTTACTTTATATACTCACATTCAGAAGCAAAATTTCATTCACCGCAGAAACAAAAAAAAAATTTTATCATCATTTTACCATTTACCTTTATTCTCTACCCCTTCGAACCCATTTTCAAGCAATTCAAATGGCAAATTGGTGCAACATGTTTTTGCACTATAATGACCATTTTGATCATTTGTGGCACTATATTGGTGGCCAAGAAAGATTGATTTACCTATCAATGGCTAATATATCAATAGCTGCATTGAGAAGCACCATTCAGACGATTCTTGATGCAGAAGGTATTGGAGGTGAGTGCAATATCTATTATACATCTCAAACTCAAAGTGGAAGAAATGGAGCATCATTGCTGACAGAGAATGTGGAGCTGCAACGACTCCTCAATTTTTACTCGGAGCCTGATATTTATATTATTATGAATCCCACAATCAACACTGGTGCTGGGACTTCTCAGCGGGAGCCATCCCCCTACATTCCGTTCGTATCTTCAGTCAGTCCTCCACCATATGCTCGGTACAGTCCAACTGAATCAGAACTTCAAAGATTTACATCTTCTATGCATTTTGATATTGGTTCTGAAGGTGGTAGTCGGGGTTCACATATTCCTGACTTGAATGATGAGCTCCCTGAAGATCATAATGATGATGAGGAGGCCAACTTCATTCCTGAATACCACACAGGAACTGATGGTGGTGTGGTGGAAGAAGAAGCAGACGACGAGGCTGATCTAGATTCATCCGGATCTGATTCTGATAATGAAGGTGAAAATTTCTTGATGGATTGCACAGTTGCAGAATTTTCTGCATGGATCAGATCAGCGGGAGGTATGAGTGATTTTATTTCAAATCTTATGCCCACTAACCCCCTATTAGAAGGTTGTCCAGTTCAAGGTGATATGAATAATTGGCTAGTACCAATTATGCCAGTGGATACGACCGAGGCACCTGTTGTGAGAGATGTGGCATCCATACTTGATCAGGAATTGAGTTTGGGTGCCATGTTCTGGAAGAAAGATGACTTGCTAATTGCTGTTGGTTTGTGGCATATGGAGCATCGTCCGGAGTTTAAAGTGAAAAAGTCTGATAGCATCCGAGTTGATTACATTTGCAAACGAAGTGAGAATTGTTCGTTTCACATACGTGCGAGGTGCAGGGATGGTTGCTGGATTATCCGTCACTTTCAACCAAATCATAATTGTATGTTGAATCTTGCGGGAATTGGATCCAGAAATATCCGTTCAAAAGTAGTGGCTGCGTATTTTGCTCGAAGGATGCGTCGCCAGGGTCAAATCATCAAACCAAGAGCAATAATGACCGAACTTCAACGAACTTTTGGGATTCGGGCGAGCTATGCTGTTGCATTGCGATCCAGAAATGCAGCCGTTTTCCTGATATATGGCAGCATAGCGGATTCTTATAAGCTCTTGCCAATCAACCGTAGCTGGCCTTGTAAACTTCCACTTCATAAATCGGGGA
Source organism: Plectranthus barbatus (assembly GCA_026898455.1). NCBI lineage: Eukaryota > Viridiplantae > Streptophyta > Magnoliopsida > Lamiales > Lamiaceae > Plectranthus > Plectranthus barbatus. The sequence goes on from JAPKLW010003439.1 coordinate 6,548, forward strand.
ATTAGAGTTGGATTCTCTAAAATGGCACAACTACCACCCAAGTCCGGAATGGCCTCATAGGCCCAAACTTACAAAATATTTGTTTGAATTATAACTCATCAACTTTACATATTTACTAAATACATAAAAAAAAATTATACCTGCAGAATCCAAATAGGACCGCCCAAATGAAGAGTCCCTTTTGCTTCTACCCTCGTGTGAGCTTGCTCTAAATAGTATGATAAAGACTTATACGCATATGCTCCCCACGGAAAATGGTTCCAAGTAGTCCAATTATCTACCAAAACGAAGACCCAACTCTCGATCTTACGTTTTTCAGAAAACCCTAACACAAAGCTCCACATGGCTAATATATTGGCCACTCTCAAATACAATTCATGATTATTCCGGTGAACTAAACCAGCCTTAAATTTGTTTAATAATTCCTTAGCTGTGATAGATTGACCACCACAGAACAACCTATACACCGACGAATCAGAAGGATCATGATCAGCACATGGATCAAAATGAGTGGGTCCAAATGTCAAACCGGTCACTAGTGCAAACTCACCCACCCCTAAACAAATAGTCTGCCCACCAATATGAAACCATAAAGCTTTTGGGTCGTGACTTGTAATTTGGTAACTTAACAGTTGCAGTAATGGCTGCGAGGCACTAGGTCCATTTTTTTTCCACATTAACAAATTTCCAAATGGGCCATTCATAAAACTATTCACCAAATTATCACCCCCTATTGAATACAACGTGTCACTAATTGTCTCTATTGTCGTAACCTTAGTGCATAAATTAATCTTACAAGTTACATTACGTAAAGCGGGTCTAACAAATTCAACCTGCACAAATACATAACAAAATAATCAAAAATCAACCTAATGTTCAATTCCAAAACAACATAACCTCAATCTTAATTTCCAAAGCAACATATACAATTGTTCTAGCATAAATAGCAACAATCATACTCATGTTCACTTCCAAAGCAAAATACAAATGGAGACAGAAACAAATTTCATGCCAAATATTTTGAATTTAAGGGCAAAATTTCAACAAAATTTAACATATATTTACGAATAAACAATCAAAATAAAGCTAGAAATGGATAAAAACCAACTTACCTCAGCCATTTCTTCAAAAAAATCGATGCCGACTTGGTGAATGGTGGAGGTTGCCGACGAAGAATGGGGGAGAATAGGGAAGATGAGGAAAAAACGTGAGTGAAAATGAAAGGGGATGTGAATGTATCCTTCTCCAATAATACAAGTCAAATAAAAAAAATAGAGTCGTTGGAAATAAACCGGTCGGCACCTACCTTTTTTTTTTTGAATTTTTCCCATTGGCACCGTTTGATCAAATATTCTCTCTATTTTTTTAATTTTTTTTGGGGTAGGGATGGGATAAGACAAAATTTTTGTGTTTTAAAATTTTTTTTGGTTTGAATGTAACATCTTTTTCAACAAAAATTCAAATATTTTCAATCAATTTGTCAGAAATTTGTACGATTGGGTATTTTTTGAAGTTTTTGATAAGAGGGGGCATTTTGTGGATGTTGTATAGCAAAATGGGGTATTTGGGATTTTTCCTCTTTTAAATAATATTTCTTATTTATAAATAATATTCTTTTTAATAATATTTAATTTTAAATCTCAAATATGTGTTTGAGATATTTAAAAAGAAGATGTGTGTGTTGCAGTATTTAAAAGAATATTATTAAATAATGAAAATGCTAGTTAAAAAATTAAAACTATTATTTATATAAAAATAAAAATATTATTATAAAATTAAAAATATCACTTTAATATTATATAATATCAATGTAACAATGAATCAGTACCAACAACCATGAACCAAGATCATCTGCTGTGTTTGAACAAACATGCCATGTTGTGGTACAAAATGCGTAGTTTCACAACCTTTTCATTCTTTTTGTGTTTTTTAATTATTTAATTTATTTTTTATGTAATTATGTTTAATGATTTTAGTGTTATAATATTTAAAATTAAAAATAATCAGAAAAACAGTAATATGATGTTTTAAAATAAGAATTATGTAAAGTCAAATTATAAAATAATAAATTCAAAAATATTAATTTATAAAATATTTACATAATTTTATGAAAACAAAAATTGATTTTAAAAAAAATAAAAAGAAAATGCTAAACAAAGATGTGAGCGTCCCATTTTGCTCCAACTAAGGTGTGAACGTATGGTGCAGTGCACTTAATGATATATAATTTAATAATTTATTAAAGATCAGAAAATATATCTGTATTTTCTTTTATTCAAATATATCAATATTTAAATTCTTGGGTATCAGGCCTGTGAATCCGTCCCAACCTGTTACTCTCCAGACTCCGACCTAGCCCTAACTGGGCTAGGGTTCCTCGCACGGACCTTGGTCCGCTCTTGAAGCTTTGACCGTCGTGGGGGATTCGTCGTGGTCTTCTTCTCTCCGATTTAGTACACCACTACTTTGCCGAATGAGTTAGGGACTGAGGAATGGCTCAGAGCTCACCTGATGTGAGCATGTGTCTTCCGACCGGCCGTCGGTGGTAGATCTAGTGCAACAACACCAAGGGCACCCTACGGCTCATGATTTCTCTCATCAGAATACAGAATCGAAGCCACGAAAGGATCGAGAAGGTAGAGAGAATGGAGAGCAAGTTTTGGAAGAGAGAGAGTGTGCGGCGCATCTAGGGTTAGGGTTCGAAGAAGTGAGCAAGCAAACCGGATCACCAGTACTTATAGTACTGGGTCGGGTGTAACCGAATAACCACCTCTGATCCATAACTCGAACCAACATACCAACCGATAAACCAATCCACAAACTCAACCAATATTAAATATGGGTTATGAATAATAAAATATGGGCTCAAAGTAAATGGGCTCTGGAGATACCAACCCACACCATCACTCACAATCTCCACCTTGGCCGGGGTTGCACAGGCATTCACTTATTAAGGGTTCATCATTGCCAGGTGCCTAGCAATACATGTACTAGGACTTGAGCGCAAGGCAGGGTGCACTATCACGGAGAGTGAGTACCTGCACACACAAAACAGATGCCCTATTTCAGAAGTAATAGAAACACAAAGTTTAAGAAGTTAAAGATATTAACTCAGATAATAAACACAAGTTTGATGATCATTTTCACAAAGATAAAGAAATGGAAGTAAAAAACATGATACTAAAACTAAGACACCACATAGAGATAGTTTTAATCATGCTCGAGATTAAGTATGTCTTGACGGGACATAAATTTCTCAATAAGTAAACATTTAGTACCCATATCATTTGGTTTAAACTCAGATGCAATCTTCTTTAAGGAAACTATACCCTTTTCAACTATATCACTTATGAAATGGAACCTAACATCTATGTGTTTGGTTCTATCATGAAACACAGGGTTTTTGCAAAGTTGGATTGCAGACTGAGAATCAGAATAAACTACAGGCTTCACACTAAGAAATTTGATTTCATAAAGTAAACCCTTAAGCCAAATGGCTTCCTTAAAAGCATTTGTGATAGCAATAGATTCAAATTCAGTTGTAGATAAAGCAACAATAAGCTGTAATTGTGATTTCCAACTAACGATGTCCATGTCTAGAATCCTTCTAGAATTTCCTAAATCTTTCATTTTAAAGTGTTTGCACAGATGTTCTTGCACATGATTGACAGACCTCATACTTGGACTGACAATTAGCATATCATCAACATATAGGGTACGCATGCTATTTTCAAGCTTGAAATATAGACAATGGTCATGAACACTCCTTTCAAATTTCAGGGATTTCATCACTATGTCAAATTTAATATTCCACTGTCTAGGTGATTGTTTCAAACCATACAAAGCTTTCTTTAACAGACAGACATAATCAGGGTGTTTTAGATCACAAAATCCCTCAGGTTGTTTCATATAAATGCTGACATCAAGATCACCATATAAGAAGGCAGTAGTGACATCCATTTGCACAAGTTCCCAATTAAAATGAGCGACTAAAGAAAGCATTACTCTAACAGTTGTGAATTTAACCACAGGTGCAAAAATTTCACTATAATAAATACATTCCTTTTGGGTGAAACCTTTTGCAACTAATCTAGCCTTATATCTTATGGATTTCCCATCATGCTTGAACTTATACAGCCATTTACAGTCTACCACAGAGATATCACTAGACCTAGGTACTAGAATCCAGGTTTTATTTTCATATAGGCTGTTAATTTCTTCCTTCATTGCTTGTTTCCACATTTTAGAGTTAGGAGATTGAATTGCTTGTTTTTAAGTTTTAGGTTCATCACCATCTAACTCTTCAAAAACATTTAAAGCATGCATAATTAGGCCATACTCATCAAATTTCCTATTGACAGTGACCTGTCTTCTAGGCCTATCTCTAACAAGTTTATAATCATTCAAAGATTCATACATAGAATCAGGATTTGAGCTAGAAGCTTCACCTTGATCAGAAATATCATGACAATCACTTTTATCAACATTTTTAGAAGGTAACACTCAGTTTCAACATGTTGAATGGTCTTATCTTCCCCTTGAATCTCATTATTATTAAGTTTAGGAGGCTCCACCTCACAAGGAGTACCCTCATTCATAGTAGGGGGCTTTGTACTAGTGTTACAGGGGAAAAATGACTCATTAAAGGTAATGTCTCTGCTAATTATGACTTTATAGTCTAAGCCAGTAATATCCCACACTCTATAACCCTTAGTTCCCTCAAGATACCCTAGAAAGACACACTTCCTTGCCCTAGGGTCTAATTTATCACCTCTTTGGTGTATGTAGGTTGCACAACCAAAGACTCTAAGGTTTGACAGATCTAAGGGTCTATTTGTGAATACAGATTCAGGACATTTGCCCTGCAAGGGAACAAAGGGAGACCTATTTATCAAGTAGGTGGCAGTCATAACAACTTCCCCCAAGAAGGACTTATCTAAACCACTTATGGACATCATACACCTAACCCTTTCCAACAAGGTTCGATTCATCCTCTCAGCATCACCATTTTGCTCAGGGGAGTAAGGCACTGTCCTATGTCTCCTTATTCTACTAACCTCACATAGATCATCCATTTGGTTATTACAGAATTCTAACCCATTATCAGTTCTGAGAGTTTTAATCTTCTTGCATGTTTGATTCTCTATAAGGGTTTTCCAAGTTTTAAACACATTAAACACTTCAGATTTATGGCTCATTAGGAAAACCTACACCTTCCTAGAGTAATCATCTATTACTGAGGAAAATACCTTTTTCCTCCCCTTGTAGGTTCACTAGAAGGGCCCAAAACGTCTGCATGAAGATATTCTAAGATGGATGTGCTTCTAGGGGAGTTAGGTGGGGCGTGTGCAGGGAAAGAGACCCTACTTTGTTTACCTAGGATGCAATGTTCACAGAAATCCAGAGCGGTAACATTGTATGTTCCTAACAAGCCATCTTTCTTTGAAATATCAAGTCCTTTATTACTCATGTGTCATAATCTCCTATGCCGGAGTTTAGACAAATTATAAATAGAAGTATTCACATAAGAATCAGGTTCAGTACTACACACATACAAATTATTCTTTTTTCAGCTTTAAAAATCACTAAAGATCCTTGCATAATCTTCATAATACCCCTTCCCCACCTACATTCTAACCCATCGTCTTCAAGGGCAGAACAAGACAGAAGATTAAAGCATAAATCAGGCACATACCTAACATTTTTCAAAGTATAAGCACACCCATCAACAAATATTAGTTTTATATTGCCTATTGCTTATGCTTTACATTTCTTCTCATCAGCTAACAGGATATAACCATTGTCTACAGGTTTTAAGCATGAAAAGTGTTGTTTATGAGGTGAGATATGATAAGTACAACCAGAGTCAACAATCCAATTGTAGCACATAATTTGTCAGTACAAGCATAAGCAGAGGGTAGAGATTTCATGTAATCAGAGTCAGCAAGCATATAAACATCACCCAGATTATCACCTTTTGTTGTATTAACACTAGGATTACTATTTTCACCTCTTTCTCTTCTAGGTTTAGTGCATTGTCTAATGTAGTGGTCATACTCACCACAATTATAGCATTTTCTCCCCCTAGACCTAGATTTTGACCTAGTTCATCAGATTGGATTCTGTTTCCATCCTGGGATTGTAGTTATCATTATTCATGTTTCTATCATTTTTGGTCCTAGAACTACCGCTTACATTCAAAATCTCATTGTTACTGCCCCTATTTTGAGCTCTATCCCTTTTTTGGTCTTGTTCTTTGCTTTTAAGACCACTCATGACAGTTTCTAGGTTCACAGAGTCTCTACTTGATGGTAGATTTAAACTCATTATATGAATCGGGGATAGCATTTAACAGAACAATTGGGGCGTATTATCAATATGTTCATCTTCAGTAAGTTTTATATCTTGAATTAATTTGTTAAACACATCAAGATTTTTATCAATATCCTTGTTTAAATCAAGTTTAAAACTGAAGAAGGTTTCAAGTAGATACATTTACTTGGCAAATATGTTTTAGTAAATAGGTATTCTAGTTTATCCCACAACTCTTTTGCAGTTTTTATCTTTCCTATTTTCTTTAAAACCGAGTCAGATATATTCAAGATAATGATAGAACGCGCAAGTTCATCAATTTCAATTCATTTTTCTGGGGTGTCAGAATCCAAATATTCACCAGTTAAAGCCCTTTAGACCTTTTGTTGAATCATGATACATTCAATCTTTTGTTTCCATATTGAAAAATTAGATTTGCCATTAAAAGAAGTCATACCATGAGAGGACATGTCAGATGCCATAATGATAAAAAATTTAGGGCAAATTCAGGCAAAATATGTACACAGGAATGAAGCAGACATGTTTTCAGAATATACAAGGGTTGACAGACAACCAAGAAATCAAGATTCAACAGAAGATTACTCAGAAACAGTCAATACTCAGCAAGATAGGCAGGCTAACCGAGCACAGAGCACAAAACACAACACAAAGTAAAAAGAGAAGCACACAATTAGCTATTGCAGCGGAAGATACGAACAATCACAGAGACTAACCCTAACACACAAGTAACAACACGAAAAAACACACAGAAAAGGATCCAAACTTATTGCGGTTGTCCGGACCAGTAAGATGGATGTCCAATAGGTCGCGGTTATCCGTACCGAGATACTGAACCCTAAGAAACCCTAGAAGACCAAGAAAACACAAAAGAAAGACCTAATACTAGACAGACTCGACGAAGGGGGGATAGGGAAGGAAGAGCCCTATACCTGAGCAGGGGCCCTAGGTGAGGGCGCACCCGTATTACCTTTCGTACCCTGGGGCACCGACGACGTGAGTGCTACGGGGAGCAGGCTTGCGGATCCGCAAGTTAACCTGACTCTGATACCACTCTTGGGTATCAGACCTAGGAATCCGTTCCGACCTGTTACTCGCCGGTCTCCGACCTAGCCCTGATTGAGCTAGGGTTCCTCGCACGGACCTTGGTCCACTCTTGAAGCTTTGACCATTGTGGGGGATTCGTCGTGGTATTCTTCTCTCCAATTTAGTACACCACCACCTTGCCAAATGAGTTAAGGGACCGAGGAATGGCTCAGAGCTCACCTGATGTGAGCATGTGCCTTCCGACCGACCGTCGGTGGTAGATCTAGGGCAACAACACCAAGGCACCCTCCGGCTCATGGTTTCTCTCATCAGAACACAGAATCGAAGCCACAGAAGGATCAAGAAGGTAGAGAGAAGGGAGAGCAAGTTTTGGAAGAGAGAGAGTGTGCGACGCATCTAGGGTTAGGGTTCGAAGAAGTGAGCGAGCAAACCGGATCGCCAGTACTTATAGTACTGGGTAAGGTGTAAGCGAATAACCACCTCCAATCCATAACCCGAACCAACATACCAACCCATAAACCAATCCACAAACCCAACCAATATTAAGTATGAACAAAGAATAATAAAAGATGAGCTCAAAGTAAATGGGCTCGGGAGATACCAACCCAGGCCACCACTCACATAAATGTACTCAAAATATTTGTATGTCTTTGGTATGGTAGGATTTTCGCAATTTGACCAAAATAATTAAATTAATTTGGTCGATTTATTAAAAGTAATTTTGTCAATCAATTTAAAAATTCTCAAACTAGATGTATTAATTTGGCTGATGATTTAAAGTATGAAAAATATTGTGTCATTTGGACCAACCATAAATAAGAATATAATTATAAATTTAATAATAGTAATTTTTGGAAAGAATCAATCACAAAATCAATGGTGCATTGGAAAGAATCAATCACAAGATGCTAGGATCAAATCCTTAATTTATTAGGTTGATTTATTTCCTTATTGTATTCATTTTCTCTCTATAAAAGAGAACATTGTATGTTTTAGTGAATACACAACAATAAACACAAAGAATTTTCTCTACCATGTCTTTCTATTACTTTTAACATGGTATCAGAGCAGGTTAATTCCTGGCTCTGTTAAACCAAAATCCAAATACAAAAAAAAAAAGGAAGGGAGTATACATTGTGGCTCAGAGAAACACTCATCATCGCCACATACCAATCTCGTCCTTCAGCCATGATCAAGGCACAATCCTCATCCAAACCAGCCTTCAACCTGCAGCCAAATCAAAATCAACATGTCAGACACAAAAGACATGCTACAAACAACCAGAAATGTGAAGAATATTAGCCTTGGATTCAAATTGGATGAAAACAACTATCCAATTTGGTCCAGGCTGATGAGGGTCTCGATTGGGAGCCGAGGGAAAACCAAACATATCATCGGTGTCCCTCCACCGCCAAAGAAAGAAGGGGCCGACTACGTGCAATGGGAAATCGACGACCTCACCGTCTTCGCTTGGATCCTCAACAACATGGAGACTAAATTAGTCTCAAGCTTTGCACAACACCAAACATCCAAGGCTATCTGGGATAGCTTGGCTACAATATACGGTACTACACCCGATCCACTGCAAACCTACGACCTTGAAGTAAGGGCGAACAAGGTCGTTCAGGGAGAAAAAACTCTCGAAAATTACTGGGCTGAACTTCAAGGAATCTGGCTCAACATTGATCAACGAGAGCCAAATCCATTCAACTGCTGCGAGAAAGGCATTCGTACGTATCAACAAGTGCTTGCCCAGAGGAGACTTTTCCAATTTCTATCTGGCCTAGACTCAAAGCTGGATGGAATTCGTCGAGATATACTCAAAGAGACGCCACTACCCGCGCCGGAATCTGCCTTCTCCAAGGTCCGGCGAGAAGCTGCCCGGCTTCAAATATTACAGCCTTCGGAACTCGAGTTGCAGATTGGCACCAGATTTGCGTCAACCACCAACCGCAGCGGACAGAACCGACGGATCAACCCCAAGGCCAAAATCGATAAATCAAAACTCATGTGTACGCACTGTGGAATGCGAAAACACACACGAGAGCAGTGCTTCCAGATCGTTGGTTACCCGGAGTGGTGGGACGACGGACAAAAAATAGCAAGGGGGAACATTGCGGCGGCCGGCGGCGAGAGAATCGAACCAAATCGGTCCGACTCTTCAATCGCCGCCGCTGATACTGTAAAGGGGAGCGTTGGGTTTGGCGGCGTTGGGCTCGGCAGCGCGGCGGCGAGAACCGGCGCTGGGCATGGTGGCCGCAGTCGTGCGACGGCCTGGGATGGAGAACCAGCGGCGAAGGGCTGGCGCAATGAGGGCTGCAGTGGCTAGTTGGAAGGGTCGGATGGAGAACCGGCGGCGACGGCGAGGACCGGCGATGGTGGCGATGGTGGTGAAAAGGCTGCGCCGCTGGGTGTCGAAGGTAGAGGGTTTGGATTCAATCCAAACCCTATTTTTTTTAATAAACATATGTCTTTGCAATTTAGTCCCTGGTTTCTTGATTCTCTTAATTCAGCCCCCCAGCCACTTAAAAATTCCAATTCAGCCCCCCAGTCACTTAAAAATTCCTATACCTACCCATCCCTATGTAATTATAGCTGCAAATTTAAATCCACCCCAAAACCTTTTTTTTGAGGATGGATTTTCGATTGTGGAGCTACCGACACTATGTCCTTTGATAGAATTTAACGCATTGTCGATTATGGGTTTAGCCGTTTAATATATAAACGTGCTTTGAATGAGTTAATTTATTAACCGTGGATTGGTTAACATGTATAATGGTGTTTGTTTGAATTACATGCATGCCTCGATGTACGAAGATGTATGTTAGGTTGTTGGGTATTGTCAGTCTAGTCAGTCAGTCGTAGAACCTGAATGTCGCATAGCTAAGGTGCTGATTGTTCAAACTCTAGTTGATCCACCTAATTGGTTATTTCTTCTGTATTGAAAATTGAAGGAGATACGAGTTGATCAGATCAAAGCTTCTACATCTACGTGCTAAACATCTGTAAGATTTAAAGGTGGGGACTATTTTCTGTAAAATTTAAATGTCTTCCGAGCTGTGAGCTCAGTTTTCTAAAAGCATGAAAATTCTTGTTTTGAAATTGATTGTCTATGCCAAAATGTTTTGTGTCATCATATCTGTACCTCTGGTTGATTACAGTCACCAGAGAGATTTGTTTAATGAGAACAGAACCAGGTACACATGAAATACCTGAGCCAAGTCTCATTAACTTTAGGGATATTAAGATCCCTCATGCTCGCAAACTATTATGATGTATATTGTGGTCACTCAGCAGGAGAGCTGATACCTTTGGGGAAATAAGGTGAGGCCTGTGTTGCCTTTAAAAACGATCGTTGTCTCAATGTTGTCTCCTGAGATACTGTGCACAAATTGATGACAGTGGGTAGAGTGGTTCGCCCATTCCCAGCTGTTCATCGTGACTTGGAAGTGGGCCAGCTTCCAGTCACACTACGGTAAACAGATATGATGCATGTTGAGTGAATCTGCCTGCAGGCAATGTGATGAAAATGTTTTGGATAAACACGGCAAATATTTTCTTAAAATCCCGTGGCTTATCTGTGTGTGGCATAACTTTCATATGTATAAATGTATGTTTTCGGGCATTGTCTCCACAGGGTACATATGTACTCAGCCCCTGGTATTATTTCTAAAATGCACAGGTTTGCTGCGAGGATGGGAATGCGGAGGTGTAAAGATGAAAAAGTTACAGAATGAGAGTTGATCCTGAGATATGCATCTTCATATGCATATCTCCGCTGCGTAAATCTCCGCTGTTTGAACCTCTGATATTCGTTCCTTCCCTGTATTTGTAATCTGTTGAGAACCCATTTCTATAATTGATTTTGTGTTGCACGGGAGTCAGTCCCTCGTGATAACTCCATTAATTGTGATTGATTATTTGGGCTTTTGGTTGTTTTATGTTCATTTGAACCTTATATATTATTGAAAAACAAGTCTTCCGTTGTTAGAATATCCATCCCACCTGTAACGCGCCCTGAAGATTCGGGAAGACAAGTCTGGGGCGTTACAAGAAAAGATTTCTTAAACCTCTCAAAATCAACTAAAACTCATATCCAAACAGCTAGTGGTGACTTGATAGAGGTAGTAGGATCTGGTACTGTTCAAATATCCCCGTCCTTATACCTCTCTAATTGTCTTTTTGTTCCCTCTCTCTCTCACAAACTCCTGTCCATTAGCCATATTACCCGTGATTTAAACTGTACACTTCTCATAAACCCTTCCTTTTGTATCTTGCAGGATATCAGGACGAAGAAGATCATTGGGCGTGGCACTGAGAAGCAAAGATTGTACTGTGTCGATGAGGTCGAGCAAGATGGTACAGCTTTACTCACTTTTTCAGATAATAAAAACCTATGGTTGTGGCATAGGAGGTTAGGTCACCCTTCTAGAGGGTATTTGAAATTATTGTTTCCTGGTTTGGGTCAAAACTTTGTGTTATCCTGCGATTCTTGTGTTATGGCTAAAAGCCACAGACAGTCTTTTCGACCAAAAAATAAAAGAGTTGATCATATATTTTCTCTTGTTCACTCTGATGTATGGGGGCCTGCTCCAATTTTGGGTGGTAGTCGTTTTAAGTACCTTTTTCTATTTGTTGATGATTGCTCTAGAATGACATGGATTTATTTTTTAGAGAACAAGTCCCAAGTTTTCGAAAAATTAACTCTGTTTTATGCCATGGTCCAAACTCAGTTTAACAAGAAAATCCAAATTCTACGTTCTGATAATGGTCGGGAGTTCGTTAATTCCTCTGTTCTCAACTTCTGTCAACAAAGGGGCATAGTACACCAAACATCATGTCCCTATACCCCCGAACAAAATGGGGTCGTAGAAAGAAAAAATAGAATCATTCTAGAAATGACCCGTGCCATTATGATTGAATCCTGTGTTCCCACAACCTTATGGCCAGAAGCAGTAGCCACCAGTGTCTACCTTCTAAATAGGTTACCAACCAAAATTCTCCAATTTCAAACTCCTCTCCAACATCTCTCATCCCATGTTGCCATTCCTTCATACCTCACTCTTGAGCCTAGAATTTTTGGCTGTTCAGTTTTTGTACACATTCCAAAACATGAGCGAAATAAATTCTCGCCATGTGCCGAAAAATGTGTATTCGTGGGATATGGGGTCAATCAGAAGGGGTATAGATGCTATAATCCAAAGACCAGACAGGTAACTACCACAATTCATTGCGACTTTCTTGAAATCGAGTTTTTCTACCGATGCCATTTTGGTGGTCTGGGGGAAAACAATAAGGAAGCTATTGACCCCCTAAATTGGCTAACCAATATCCCTACGGGAGATCCGCTGCACATACCATCTGATCAACCCTCAATTGATTCAGTACAACCCGAGCTCGAGGTGTCAACCCCAAGGTCTCCTGAAATACTGATATCCTCCGGTGATGGTGGTAATATTTCTTCCTCATCCTTCCCTTCTAATGTATCTACGTCTGATTTGCCCAGTTTACCTCTTCCTCCTAACACACCCGGTGAATTGAGGGAAGTAGAACCCGAGACTGTTTTGCAGGAACAATATGTTCTTCCACCCCGGAGTACAAGAGGCATACCTCCTAAACGGTATTCTCCTGAAAAGGAAAATAGAAAAAGCAAGTATCATGTTGGCTCTTTTGCCAGAGTCAACCTCTCTAAAGATGCCACCGCCTATGAGAAGTCCTTGTATACTGAGGAGATACCTCCCTCTGAAGTAGAAGCTCTGAAAATCCCACATTGGAGAGAAGTGATTCAAAAGGAGATGGATGCCCTAGCCAGAACTAACACTTATGATAAATGCCAATTGCCCGAAGGAAAGAAACCCATTGGTTGTAGATGGGTGTTCGCCATTAAGAGGAAACCAGATGGATCCATTGAGCGATATAAAGCTCGCTTGGTCGCTAAAGGGTATACTCAGACTTATGGTATTGATTATTCCGAGACTTTCTCTCCGGTAGCCAAGATGAATACAATCAGGGTCTTGTTATCCATTGCGGCGTCTAAAGATTGGGCCCTCCATCAGTTCGATGTTACGAATGCATTTTTACATGGAGATTTGAAAGAAGAAGCCTACATGCTTCCGCCTCCTGGTTTTTCGCATGAATTCAGGAAAGGTGAAGTATGCAAGCTCAAGAAGACCCTTTATGGACTCAAGCAATCTCCTAGAGCCTGGTTTGGAAGGTTTACAACCGTTATGAAGAAATTGGAGTTCCTGCAGAGTAACTCTGACCATACTCTCTTTATTAAACGAAGAGGGAACCTCCTGACCTGTCTGATTATTTATGTTGACGACATGATCTTGACAGGAAACGACACAGAGGAAATTGACAAGTTAAAAGCAAACTTGTTTAAAGAATTTGAGATGAAGGATTTGGGGAGGTTGAAATACTTCCTTGGCATTGAGGTCCTTAGATCAAAGCAAGGCATCTTTATCAGTCAGAAGAAGTATACACTTGATCTAATTGCTGAAGTTGGACTTCTGGATTGTAAACCAGCCGCAACTCCAATAGTTGTTAACCATGGGCTCCAAATCAGAGAAGGAGCTGAACTGGTAGATCGAGGTCAATATCAGCGACTTGTGGGACGCCTCATCTATCTCTCTCACACCCGGCCATACATATCTTATGTTGTTGGAATTGTGAGTCAGTTCATGCACCACCCTCAAACTGAACATATGGAGGCTGCTCTGAGAATAGTCAAGTATCTAAAAGGTACCTTTGAATTTGGTATCCTCTTCAAAAGGTCTGATAATCTCGAGATCCAGGCTTACACAGATGCAGACTGGGCAGGAAACCCAATCGATAGGAGATCTACTGCCGGTTACTTTGCTATCGTTGGAGAAAATCTTGTTTCATGGAGAAGTAAGAAACAAAAGGTGGTTGCACTATCTAGTGCAGAGGCTGAATTCAGAGGAATCAAGAGTGGTCTAACTAAAGTCTTATGGTTAAGGAAACTGATGAAAGAACTTGGTCTATTCTCTACAAAAACCTGTCGACTTCTTTGTGATAACAAAGCTGCTATAAGCATCTCCAACAACCCTGTCCAACACGATCGGACAAAGCATGTTGAGGTTGATCGGCACTTCATAAAAGAGAAGATTGAGGATGGTACAGTTGCTCTTCCGTATGTCTCCTCGGGAAATCAGCTTGCTGACATTCTGACTAAAGCAGTGGACTCTAAGAGACTTTCAGATATTTTAGTCAAGTTAAATATCGGCAATCCCGATACTTAACTTGAGGGGGAGTGTTGGAAAGAATCAATCACAAAATCAAGGGTGTATTGGAAAGAATCAATCACAAGATGCTAGGATCAAATCTTTCATAGAACAGTCGCTCATAACCAGTGCAATTCCAATACTTGGGAGATAAAGGATCCATATAGAGTATACGAGAATGATTTGCAATGTGGAGTATTTCCATGAAGAAAAACTTCCACTCAGGAAAATTCGGACCGGTTAAAGGATTTGATGTCAAGAGATAAATGATACGATGAATAGACATATCTGAAAACAATAAATTAAAACACCAATTAAAACATAGTCGCAGAACATTGAAACAATTAAATATTGAAACCTTATGATAAAGCAATATTAATGTTTCCTCTAATTTGCCTAAGTGTTACTATTGCAAGCCACACATGTGGACGTTTACAACAAAACACCTAACCAGACTGCATCTTTCAATTCCAGTCCTTTAATTCCAATCCATGCCCGGGTTCCTTAGACAAATGGAATTAATAATTGGAGACTAACTTAAGACCATATTATCCTACTGAGCAGGGACTTCACATATGAGTTATACTCTGGACAATATCTAAGCTAGCTTACCACCAAAGACAACCCTCCCATATAAGGACACAGCTGATCCCTATAATAAGGTTGTCTCATTTAATTCAATCCCTAGAGAACTTATGAAAATTCAATACGCAAGCTACACATGTAGACGTTTACGCATGAACTCCCACTTCTCACATGAAATAAATGTTTGTTTTAAGAAATCCTATCTATTAGAACTTATGAACAATAAATTAAGTAAGCTACACATGTAGACGTTTACCTAATAAATTATTCACTTCCAATAAAGGATCGCTTTGTGGAGGTCTTAGTAAAATTATGAGCTTAGTAATTTTTAGTTCATAAGGTTCAATTGCACAGATTATTTTATGTAGCCATAATTATAACATTGCTAAAATTCTATCATGCAAAGCATGAACCCCGAATTTATAGTCATAATTAATTACATAAAATAAATCACATAGCATGCTTTAAAGCTGTAAATAAAAGGAGTAAACGTGCTCTCTATTATCTACAACATGCTCATATGCTGCGCAATTAAATTAAACACATATATCATGCGAAGACAAATAATAAAGCAAATAAAATTGTCCTCGTGGCCCCATGATATAAAACAAAATAAATCTAACTATTACAAGTTGGAATTTATTTTTACAGATCTTCGACTGGGCTCCTACTACTTGAATTGAGATCTGGATTTATTTTCTGAACTTGGGCCTCCAAGATTTGATCCATCAGAAAATTGGACAATTGGGCCAGTTAACAAGATCGCGGGTCTAGGCACACATTGCAAGCCCAATAGCCCGCGAGAACTCGGCCCGACGAGCCACCACCGGCGAAGCACCATCGCCGGCGAACCGCCGTCGTCGTGAGGGTTCCCGGCATGCACAACAGCCATGCACGTAGGTGCATGGATGAAGTCCGCAATACCTCCTCCTCCGACCGTTGCCCGTTTCGCATGCCGCAGCCCCGGCTTGCCCCGATCGTTGCCCGAACCGCCGTTCACTCTTCTTCTCCTTCACCAGCCTCCGTGACTCGCCGGAATCGCGCAAGGACCGAACCGGGGTCGCGCGAACCACACAAAAAAAAACCCTAGGGTTTTTCGCGTCCGGCCGCACGCCCAGCCCGCGTCGCCGGCACTGAGCCACCGCCGACACCACTTGGTCGCGCCGCCGCTGTCCGGGGAGCGCCCGCCCGCCGCCGCGAACGCGCGCAGGGCTGCGCGGGTGCTGGCGCGCGCGCGCGCGAACCCTAGGGTTCCGCCACGCTGTGCGCCCCCGTCGCGCCCTGACCGCCGTCGTCCGCTCCTCCGACAGGCCCCTCGCCGTCCCGCGTCGCCGTCCCGCGAGCCCCCGCACCGTCGCCTGGCCGGCTGTGGGCCGCACGTCCGCTGCCCATCGCGCACGCGGCTTCGCTGCCGTCCGGGCCGCCGTGCGCCTGCGCCGCCGTGCACGGCCTGCTGCCGTGCCGGCGCTATCGTGCGCCGTCGTGCGGTCTTGCGTTCTTCGTGTTCTTCGTTCTTCGTGTTCTTCGTTCTTCGTTTTACAGATTTAATTTTTTCAAAATAAAATTACATGGGATAATTCTAATTACAATCTAAAAATTCTAATCTAACCACGGATTTATCTCGTGGGTGAAAAACGAATCCATATAAATGGGCGGATTAACCCGAGGAACCACGAGGACGAAAAACATAAGATCAATCCATAAACCATCCATTGCATGCAATCAATAATAATAATCATGCATGTTCATAGGCAATATTATTTTTTCCGATAGAGCCAATTAATTTAACCTGGCTCTGATACCAGTTGAAGGAATTCGTGAACTGAATCACGAAGTACGTTTGCCAAGGATCGTTAATTGGAATATCAAAAATAAATTGCTATGCCTATGAACAATCCTAGCATGCTCCTATATTATTATGCATAAGAAGGTTATGCGGAATACCTGGATTGATGAACGATGAAGAACGCGTGCGCGGAGATGCCCTTTGATCTTTCCCACGCACCAAGATTTAATTTCCTAACAGATTGAGGAAATTAATCTTAAAGAAAATAATAATAATTTTCGAAAATAAGAGGAATGAGAAGAAGAAGAATCCTCCTGATCTGATCTTCTGATCTGTATCCCAACTCGATCTGAAAATCTGGTGAAGATTATCTATCAGATCCCTTGCCCGGTTGAGAAGCAGAATTTCCTCCTCGTATCTCAAACTCAATCGATCACCACAGCTCCCAATGCTCTGGTTTGCTGTGTGCAACTTGTGATCTTATGAGTTGAAGGTGTATTGAGTTCTGAGGTACTGAGGCCTATTTATAGGAAATTCTAGGCTTCTATTGGGCTTGAGTTATCATGGGCCAGACCAGGGACCAGAATGCAAATAGCAAATACGGCCTATCAATTAATTAATTCCCATATTCAACCCAGAATATAATTAATTAATTAATATTGATTCATGCCACCAAAGAATCAATACTGTCCTACCTATTTGCTACCACGTTTGAGGAACGGGTTGCATTGGACTCGGTTTATCCCCACATTTAAGGTTACAGACATTCGTTAATTAATTTAAGCTCTGACAAGCTATTTAATTAATTAACATCTTTAATTCCTGAATCAATCCACTCAAACCTTTTCACTTATGCTTGAACTTAATCAGTCTGCAGGACTTTAGCATAACGAACCTTTTGAGCTGTTCAGGGAATGTCACCATCCTATACTGGATGTGGTTACCTAGTTCAGATACCAGACAGTCATACATAGATTGATATCACCCAAGACTGCAGAAGAACAGGTTCAACTAGAACCCTTTCTACAACTCAAAGTGATATACAATATATGTATACTTCTGTATCCTCATATAGGTTTAAGATTCTATCGAGTCATAAAGATCTAGATTCTTTTAATGTCAGATAAAAGAATCGATCTTTACTTAGGTCCTCATCAATGTGTGCCCCACACCAGCATACCAAGACATCCAAGATAAGATGCTTATCCGCATATGCTGCAGCCTACACCGACAGTTTATCCTGGAACTGTCTCAGCTGTGATGACTATTTATATCTCGCTAGGTCAAACGATCCATACGATCTTCCGTGATCTTCTACACACCGTATGATCTCCCTATCGACGAGATAAGAGGATAATTGTGTTTGCGACACATGTTTGTTAATTCAGACAGGAGATGAACATACAACAATTATGATTCCCAGTATATTAACCAATAAACCTTGTACATAATATACCAATCATAATGCTTTCAGTATATAAATCTATCACATACCAACCCATAAACCCATCCACAAACCCAACCAATATTAAGTATGAACTAAGAATAATAAAAGATGAGCTCAAAGTAAATGGGCTCGGGAGATACCAACCCAGGCCACCACTCACATAAATGTACTCAAAATATTTGTATGTCTTTGGCATGGTAGGATTTTCGCAATTTGACCAAAATAATTAAATTAATTTGGTCGATTTATTAAAAGTAATTTTGTCAATCAATTTAAAAATTCTCAAACTAGATGTATTAATTTGGCTGATGATTTAAAGTATGAAAAATATTGTGTCATTTGGACCAACCATAAATAAGAATATAATTATAAATTTAATAATAGTAATTGAATACTCTCTAATAGAATATGTAAGTGTCCATGAATTAATTTAGATCAATGTCTATTTCCTCATTCCTCTCGCTCCCCGACCTCGCACCTTGCTAGTTTTTAGACTAAATTTAACAACAACCTTCCAGCCTCAATTTAACCATCACATCAACAAGTTAAAAAATTAAAAATTAAAAATTAAAAATTAAAAAATAGAGTAACTTGTATAAATTAAGGTCAACCAACAACAAAACGAGACCACAATGGTCTGTAGTCTCTACAATATTTTTATATCAAATTTAGTTTGTAATATTTCTAACAATATTAAATTATATTTAATTGTTTACTTTAATTTAATCAAGTTATTAGTAATATTTTTATTTTAAAACAAAAAATCAAATCAAATAGAAAGATTAAATATAATAATGTGGTTAGGTGGTTGGACAGTCACTGATAAACTATGCAAAATTATTGTGATTAGGTTGCGTGATAATTGATGATGTGAATGAGAGAAAAATTATCGAATATTGAAATGATTGGGTGATTGGATGCTGCTGATAACATTATTTGAATACATATGAAATATAGTTTATATTTGCATTATTTGTAGATTCAATATTTTAAATTGTTCACATCTACGGACAAAATTATTTGAAAATATTTTGACTGATTTAATTTAGAAGAGTTAATTTGATGAATTTCACCTATAAAACTCTTTAATCATATTTATTAATATAATCAATACTTCATATTTCAAATAGGCCGAATCCAAATATAAACAACCCTACAATAAAGTGTGAAAAGAAGTAGGTATGAATTGAAAATTTAAATCTAACTCTTCATCAACTGGAATAAATTCATTCAGTTTCAATGCAACCCACTCGAGTGCAGACGTTATAATTGAAATAATTATTTCAAGTTTGTCAATTAAAGCTTATTTATATAGTAAGTTGTGGCATATTAATATCTGTCTACCCCAACAATAAATAAGTGAAATTATAAGCGGGCGCTATTATATACCTAATTAATTCATACCTCCCAATTAAATACCCTTCACCAACTAACTAGCCAATGCCTCGGAGCTACCATTCGAAATTAATCCAATAAAAAACTATTTTTAATATGATTTGATTTAATTTATGAACAAATAAATAATATATGTAGTGTGAGGGGACGTGAACTCCAAATTAAGCCTTTTTGAAAGCCCATTTCATGTCCGAAAATGCGCGTCTACCCCTCGTAGCTGGAAAAAGACAAAAACGAAAGTGCTCTCCCACATCGTAATGCTGCATTTAATGTATATTATCTCCACCTCATCTTTTATTGATCGCAACTTATCATATCCATCAAATTATTACTTAAAAACTATATTTTTAGGAGCTATCTTTTTCTAGAAATTATATCCATCAAATCGGACCATGATTCTTAGATTTTAATTTTAATTTACTCAACTCCAACTATTATCAAACTATATAATAATCCACTTAAAAATTCAAACTTCCATTCACATCTTAACGAGTATTAACCAAAAAATTTGATGATCCCCATTATTTTAAATAGGGAATAGAGATTTAATGATTCTTATTGTAAGGAGTATATGATTATATAAATGAGATAATTTAATGTATACAAAATTTGTACGAGACAACTATTATTTTTAGATAATGAGACATTTCAAACATAATGTATATTATCCCACATAAATTTTGATCGAAATATTTAAGTATGCATAACACATTTTCATCGAAAAGCAAATAATATATATATCATAGTAAATGATGTAAATGGTAGTAAAGCAAGCGTTCTTAACTAATTTGAATTGACCACGTGTTGAGAAAAATGTTAAATAAATGGAAGTAAAAGTTATTATAGTAGTAAATTGTATGTCGGTGTTGAGGATGGGATGAAATGAAGTGCATCTTCCCTTTTACGATAATGAATTGTTTCCTTTTTTTTTTTACTTATTAAAATGGAAATTGAGACAGACCCTATATAAATGCTCCATATCCTCTTGACTTTTTCCACAACACAAATTCCCGAATTCAGTCAACTGCGTATTCCTCCCTTGCCGAAAATCGTAATTCGCGACGTGAATCCACCGGCGGATTTCTGTGGATTTTGGCGGAAAATGGAGATGACTGACAACCACAGGCACCACCGTCATAAGAAGTGGAGGATTTGCCCGTTCTGGCCGGCAGCGACGGCGCCTTCTTCGTCCTCCACGCAGAACCTTCAGAGTCAATCACAGTCTCACAATCAGAAAAACGGCGTCGTCGCTTCCGACAGCCGCTCCTCCTCCGCGGTCTTGTCTGTCGCCAGATCGCTCCTCCCTGGACGGCGGAGGCTCCGCTTGGATCCTTCCAACAACCTTTACTTCCCTTGTGAGTTGCGCTTGACTCAGTTTCAATTTTCCGTTATCAAATTGTTTGGAAACTGGATTTATATTTACGTCGTTAGGACGTCAGATTTTTATCTTTGCCGATTTTGAGTGATGATTGCTTTTGTCGTTTCGTGTTTTTTTTTTCTTCTTTTAATTATTTAAATGCAATAGATGAACCGGGAAAGCAGGGGAGGAGCGCTGTTCGGATTAAGAACTCGAGCAAGTCTCACGTTGCCTTCAAGGTATAATAGCTGGTTTCACTATTCTATCTCAACTTGGAAGAAGTTTCATGTTTAATAACTCCCAATTTTTTGTTTCTTACTTTGAAATTCATGTAAAGTAATCTTTACCGAGATAGCTCAAGAAATTTAGTTCTTATTATACTCAAGAAGCTCTAAATATGTTCAATACTTGTGTATATTCATTTGTTAGTGTTTGAAAAAAAAAAAAAAAGGAAAGGATTAAAGGAGCTTTTGATCCGCAAAATGAAAATGATGGAAGTTGTGTTGTAAAACAGGCTTAACAGTTTCTTTTTCATTCATCAGTTTCAAACTACAGCACCAAAGAGTTGTTATATGCGACCACCTGGAGGTACTCTTGCCCCTGGGGAAAGCATAATAGCTACTGGTAACTATTGTGGTTTCATTCCTTTATAAGTTGACATTGTTAATCTCAGCAGAAATGAAAAATTATAGAAAGTTTTATTTTATTTTGATTTCCTCGTTATAAATTAAATTGGACAATGTTTTTGGTTGACAGTATTCAAGTTCGTGGAGCATCCTGAGAACAATGAAAAGCCTATGCATCAGAAGCGAAAGGTGAAGTTCAAAATCATGAGTCTAAAGGTGAAAGAAGGAACAGATTACGTGCCTGAGCTAGTAAGTGCTACCATAATTTCTACAAACAGTATGTCAGCCTTAATTGTTGAACTATTGTGAATGTTGTGATGCAATAATATTGATGTTGAATGAGAAGATTTGGATTTGAGAAATAATGTTTGAAGATGATATGAATGTCACATCTTAAAGTGGGTGTTAAAAGATAAGAAATTCATTGCAACAAAATGAGCTCTTCCCATTGTGCATTGAACCATAGACCCAAATCTTCTAATCTGATAATCTAGTCTCTCTAGAAGGTCACATGTTTTTCTACCGTGGCTGGATATTGCATACATCGAAAATACTGTAGATATCATTAATCGAATGACAGATAACATTATTATCCTTTTTGATATAGTTTGTTTTGAAGTTTTTACTCCATTTTTGTTGTTAGTCTTTGTAAAGTTTACCCTTCACGTTGGACAAGTAAGTTAATTTTACCCTGCACTTTGGTTTTCCTTATGAAGGCCATATCATAAAATGTACTTTGTTCTGTAAATCTGAATTATTTTAAAGATTTGCAGGAAATTAGATGTAGCTAAACTATCATACTCTTCAACTTAAATTTAATTTCTCTTCTATCTACTAAGGTTGTAGTGATGAAATTGTTAGCAGTGAGAGTGATAACTAAAAGCTTGCCCCATTAGAAAGTCTGTTGTTTCATATATATTTTGAGGCATGCTGTGTCACTGCTTCTGCTTTTCCCTGCTAATTTACATAAATATAATCTGTAGCAGGGTAATAATTGGCTTAAATGGATATCAAATCATAGTTATTCATGAGCAGTTTGTGGTTTTTCTACAGTTTGATGAGCAAAGGGAGGAAGTAATAGTTGAACGAGTAATGCAGGTTGTTTTCCTAGATCCGGAGCGTCCTAGTCCTGTAAGTGCTAATCCTCTCATTAACCTATTTGCAATGTTAGAGCATCACAGCTTTTTTATCCTCTCTGTGAGACCATGACATTCGGTGTCATGTAATGAAGGCATTTGAAAAGCTGAAGCGCCAATTGGCTGAGGCTGATGCTGCCTTAGAAACTCGCAAGAAGCCGCCCCCAGCAGACTCAGGTCCAAGGATGATTGGTGAAGGTCTTGTTATAGATGAATGGGTAAGTTTTTATTGTCTCTAAATGAGAAATAATTCATGCTTTGGGTGGGGAAGTCCTTCCAATTTTTATGCGCTTTGTTGCTCATCTCTCTCTCTCAGAAAGAACGAAGGGAGAAGTATCTTGCTAGGCAGCAAGTTGAAGCAACAGAGTCTGTGTGAGCTGTTGGTTTGCATTCGATTTCTGATGGATGTTTTCGTGCAATGGAATTTCTGGTGCATGATTGTGGAAGTTTTAACTGTGCAGGGTAAAATAATAGTCTTTCATTGTAGGTGAGATCTAATGTATGTAATAGAAATGTTCTTCTTTTTGTTTCTGTACTTGATGTAAATATTTCCTCTAATGCTGCAGAAATTAAATTTCCATTCGAACGCAATCAAAAACATTGAATTGCTCTCGATTATGACATGTTAACTTTTTCCATTATTTGTGTGGTAATACAATTTATTTGGATATTAAGAAGTCTTAAATGTGTTCACATGTTTGAGACTTACTTTTTTTTTTTTTTTGAATACTTATACCAAAATATATTATTTAACAAAAAAAATACCATCTCGCACACAAGGCTCTGCCTGAAATTCAAAATCAGTCTAGTTAGTTAGTTCTGAAAAAAAAAACCATACAATAAGCTGAAACGATACGGATTCGAATAAAAGGAAGTGGGCTAAAGGATCATTCTACAATATTAATGTAACGACCATCGAAACACACGCATATTGTACAAACAGCAACCAAAAAATATAGCCACAATCCAATCATAGAGACGGCCTTGAAAAATGTTACAGCAAACAAAACACAATATGCATTGGGACAAGTGGATCGTAAATGACTTTCACTAGATGTAGCATCTAAAAGATATTTCAAAGCTTCTCCGGCAACTTGAAGCTCTGGGAGCCAAGAATGCGATGAGAGGGGGTCTGGACAAAGACAGCAAGTCCACATTTGGCAGCATTGAAGGCATCCCAAAGGGGGAAACTGAGGGTTCCTGAGAGAGTTTTCTTGGGGGAAATATCTTTGACGGAGCAGAGCTTGTCAAGGCGCCGGACCACATAGTCATTGGCCAGAACGCGGCCGCCGTTGACGCCGGCGGAGCAGTTGGTGACCAACCCCGACTCGTAGAGAGCAACCATCACATTTGCGCCTTCCTGATCCACTTTCGCCCTCAATGCACCCGTCAGTGTTACTTGCAATGACTCCGCCGTTGGCTTCTCGAAACTTGCCTGTGCAACCATATTACTTATAAAGTTTTTAAATTAAGATAGACTACAAATTCCATTATAAATCTCTAACCCACTTAAAAATGAAAAATATTGTCAAACTGTAACATCTTTGATCTAAAACATATTACTTGATGCCATTGTAATCTTATAAAACATTATATATATTAGTAAAGATTAATATTATTTTACTTTTTTTTTAATAAGATATTTGGCCCAAGTTGGAAGCACAACTACTGGGTAGCAAGATGTGTGTCATTGGTGCGCCTGCACTTACAAGTTTGGATCACATGACTTCCATTTCAACAATGTAATAATGTAATGCTAATTAAACTAATTAGATCTAAATTATTAATGAGTTGGTCTTATGACACAGTTTTTTATTATGAAACGGACCTTAATACATTATTTCAATAAATTAAATACATCATTTTATTTTTAAAAATTACATTATTTACAATAAAGAAATACATCATTTGCAATAAAGAAATACATCATTTCATTAAATTCATCTTACAATAAAAATGATGAGACCGTCTCATTTGAGAATTTGCCATTATTAATTGATGTTGGTTTGGAGATGGCTTTTCCTATGCTATAAATATTTAAGAAAATGAAATTGTAGCTAGAAAATGTTCTCTTATGTTTGGTGCCACAGCTAAAAGTTCGTTGTCCAATAGTTGGCCAACCACCGACCTTTTAGTTGTACCCGACCAATAACCACCCACCAACATAAACTCATTGACTTAAAAAAAAAAAAAAGCTTATTTCTAAATTTAGAACATTTTTAGTATTGAAATGAATAGATTTTCTTGGATCTAATTATAATAGTAAAAAAAATATGAAGAAAGTAGGGAACCTGGAAGGAGGGAGCAGGGAATCTGGGTGCGGAGGCGATGCAGGAGAGCATAGCCTGGTCGTCGGTGGCGAGGCACTGGGCTTGACCCTGAACGACGATCTGGGGCGTGAACATGGTGTCGAGGCGGAGGGCCTCCACGTAGGCCTTGTGTCGGACGGTCCACTGGCTCGATCCGAATGGGTCCTTCCAACCCATGTAGTCCCACACGTCCACGTGGTACGCCAACAACACCAGCGGCGCCTCCACCTGGGACTTGAAATCCCCCCTTCCCAGCCGCGAGAACAGCACCTCCGCCTCCGGCGATGTGGCGCACCCCTGCGACGAGAACAGCTCCACCACCACCGGCCCGCCTCTCCGCTGTTCCTCCGTCGTCAGGTCCGCCGTCGTCACCTTCTCGTGGTGGTGGTGGTCGGAGTTGGAGTTGGAGGAGGAGCGCCTGCCGAAACAGCTCAAGAGACGGGGCGCCATTTCAAACGTGTCGTCCCCCAATAGAGATACCAAGAAAATGAATGTGACCTGCTTTTATTTTTCTTTCCCTTCGGTGTTGGGGTTTTGGGAAAGAAAACAAGGGGCCGGCGTCAAAGAGTAACGTATAAACAAGATGTTAGAGAGAGAGAGAGAGAGAGAGAGAGAGAGATGGGAGAGGTGAAGAGAGAAATGTGGAGAAAAGGAAATGAAGCGATTCGTTTAGTTACGTGATTTATACAATCTCACGAACAAGGAAATCTTGGAAAATATTAGAAGTAGAATAATATTATATTTTTTAAAGTTTATATATAATGGCGGACTGAGCTCGTGCAAGCAAGAGATCGGAAACTCCAAGTGAGGGATATCATTCTTTTAGAAAAATCTATAGAAATAGTATTATGTTATTAATTTAATTATTTTAGTACAATAAAAAAAATTAATATAAGATTATCTTTATTAAAATTCGGATATGACCTAACAATCTTGAAGTGATGTGACTTCATGCATGTTAGAGTTTCATGCATGTTGAAGTTTGTGTATGTTAGAGTTCTGATTTGTTGAAGTGTTGTGCAATTAATTTGTGTCTGAATGGTGAAAAGCTGAAGTCTGTTATGTTCTGGAGGTTACGTTTTTATAAGTAACCAGATAGATTGGTGATACGTGTTGAGATCTGGGGAGTTAGTTGGGAGATATAATATAGCTGTTGGTGAAGTCTGTTACAGTTAGCAGCAGTTACAGTTTTCAGAATTCATCTTCTTCATTCAGCTGAGAGAGAGAGTTGCAGAGAAGTTCTGAGTTTTATGTGTGTAATCGTGTAGCCAATTTCGTCCAGCAATAAAATCATAGTGTAACCCTCCGTGGATGTAGGCAATTGCCGAACCACGTATATCGGTGTGTTCTTATTTGTGTTTGATCATTTTAGTCGTCCAAATTCGTAACAAAGTGGCGCCGTCTGTGGGAACGGGGCGACGGTGATCAAATTTTGGGATTGAGAAATTGTTATGCAGAGTTCGTGTGAGCAGTAGCGAGGTTCTTTGAAGAAATTCTACCCCCTGTGAGTATTTCTGTTTTGTCTGTGATTAATAAGACATCGAATAGTCTTATTCTTGGATTTTCTGGGATTTTCGTATTCTGATTTGGGAAGTTTAGAACTGCTGCTCATTCGATTGTGAATTGTGTGGAATTTGCGTGATTGGAACTCTGATTCAGTTTTGTATTTTCTGAGAATTTTTGGGTTTTGTGAATTGTTTGTGAAGAAAGGGGTTTATCTGTGTGTGAATGTTATGGCGTCAAGTCGATTTGAAGTTGATAAGTTTTCGGGGAAGAATGATTTCGGATTATGGAAAATAAAGATTCGAGCTATACTCACCAAAGAGGGACTGGTGGATGCCCTTCTGCCCGACTCTGACAAAGCGTTTGTTGGAGAGACAACTGATAAGAAGGCCAAGTTAATGGAGAATGCCATGAGTACTCTACTCCTTAGTTTGGATGACAAGGTACTGCGTGAGGTCTCCAAGGAGAAGACTGCTGCACACATATGGAAGAAGTTACAGAAGCTATACATGACTAAATATATAGCCAACAGGATTTATATGAAGCAGCGGTTATATGGTTTCAAGTTTAGTGATGAAAGAAACCTGCTAGATCAATTAGATGACTTCCACAAGGCTGTGGATGAACTTGAAGGCATTGGGGTAGAGATCGATGATGAAGATAAGGCCATACACCTCCTAAATGCATTGCCTAAATCCTACTCAAGTGTGAAGGATGCTATGGTGTATGGCAGATCAGAGGGAATATCATTAGAGGATGTGCTATCAGCCTTCAAACAAAAGGAAATGGAGAAGTATTCAGTGGTTATTAGAAATGATCAGAGTGGAATGGGGTTGTACATCAAGAAGGGTCAGAAAAATAGTTTTCCAAAGAAGAATCAGACCTTTAACAAAGGAGGAAATCAAGAGAGATTCAATCCAAACCAAGGAAAGGATTACAAACCTACATATGTTCAGAAGAAGCCTTATGGAGCTTCACAGCAACAAGAGGCTAGGGCTCCTGGTAACTTTCATGAGTCTAGGGTGTGCCATTATTGTAAGAAACCGGGCCACCTAATTAGGGACTGCAGTGTGTTGAAGCAAAAGAATCTTTATCAACAAAGAGGGTCCAATCTTGTAAGTTCAACAGATGATGTAACAGATGAGATTCTCAATATAATGGAGGTTGTTGGAGATGACTCCTGGATCCTTGATTCAGGATGTTCCTTCCACATGTGTCCAAGGAAGGAATGGTTTGTGGATCTAACTTTGAAGGACATGGGCACTGTGATGCTTGGCAACAATCATATTTGCAAGATTGAAGGTGTTGGATCAGTTAGAATTCAGAATCATAAGGGAGAAGTCAAAACTCTAACAGATGTGATGTTCATCCCTCAAATTCAGAGGAACCTTATATCCTTGGGTACACTTGAAGCAAGGGGTTTCAAGTTTGTTAGAGATGGAGGCACCATTGTAGTTTGTAAGGAAGGTGTTGAGGTGCTGAAAGGAAAGAGATTAAACAACATATACTACCTGTTTGCACAAACAATCTGTGGAGAATCTAGTGTTGTCAAGGCTGTGGATTGCAAGCTTTGGCACCTGAGGACTGGACATATCAGTCACAGGGGCTTGGTTGAATTAAAGAAGCAAGGGCTAATCACCTATGAGGTTGAACATGATCTTAGCAGCTGTGAGGAGTGCATATTAGCCAAAAGCAAGAAGTTACCATTCAAACCAAGTCAAAGGAGAAGCAGCCAACCTTTAGACTACATACATGCTGATTTGTTGGGGCCATCTAGGATAGAAACTCTTGGTGGAGGAAGATACTTTCTGTCCATCATTGATGATTACAGCAGGAGAGTGTGGGTTCACATTCTAAAAACAAAAGATGAAGCTGCTCAGAAATTCAAGGAGTGGACATATCTAGTTGAAAATGAAAAGGGAAGGAAGATAAAATGCCTAAGAACTGATAATGGCATGGAATTCCTGAGTGAAGAATTTGATTCCTTTTGCAGACAAAAGGGAATCAAAAGACATAGAACCACTCCATACAACCCACAACAAAATGGAGTGGTTGAAAGAATGAATAGAACCCTTTTGGAAAGGGTGAGGTGTTTGTTTCTTGGATCTGGTTTGTCGAAGGGGTTTTGGGGTGAGGCTTTGGCTACAGCCTGTCACTTGATAAACAAGTCTCCATCTACTGCCTTGGAGCTCAAAACTCCAGATGAGTTGTGGTATGGGAGGAAACCACATTACTCTTATTTGAGATCTTTCGGTTGTCTTGCTTATGTTCATACTAAGCAAGATAAGTTAGCTACCAGAGCTTTGAAGTGCATTATGCTTGGCTATCCTTCTGGTACGAAAGGATACAGGTTATGGTGCATAGAGCCAAACCAATAAAAGGTCATTACTAGCCGGGATGTTACATTTAATGAGCTGGTGATGCCTTATTTGCAGAAGAAAGATAAGCGAATAATATCTGAAGAAGCATCTGAAACAACTCATGATTTCAAGAATGTTAAGGATGAACCTGAAGTTGAAGAACAAGAACCTGAAACTTCTGGTACAAAGAAGTCTGACATCAACAGACAGCCAACTCTAACAAATTACTGATTGGCAAGAGACAGAGTGAGGAGGGAGATCCATCCTCCAAGAAGATTTTCAGAAGCAGATGCCATTTTTCTAAGCCTAAATATTGCAGAGAAGCTGCAAGATACAGAGTCAAAGACATTTGAAGAAGCATGCACAAGTTCAGAGTGTACATTGTGGCAAGAAGCTATGATTGAAGATATGCAATCACCAAGAAAGAATGAAACATGGATCCTTGCAGATAAACCAAAGTTTCAGTGTTGGTTGCAAATGGGTGTTCAAAAGAAAGATTGAGAAGTCAGATCCACCACAAGTGAGATACAAGGCAAGATTAGTTGCAAAAGGTTTTACCCAAAAGGAGGGAGTGGATTACACTGAGGTATTCTCACCTGTTGTTAAACATTGCTCAATTAGGATCCTTTTAGCTATTGTGGTACAGTTGGATCTTGAGCTACATCAGTTGGATGTTAAAACGGCTTTTCTAAATGGTGAATTAGAGGAAATCATTTATATGGGTCAGCCACAAGGGTTTGCTGAACCTGGAAAGGATGATCAAGTATGTTTGCTGCAGAAATCACTCTATGGGCTTAAACAAAGCCCGAGGCAGTGGAACAAACGTTTTGATGCTCATATGTTAAAGATTGGCTTCAACAGGTCTAAGTTTGACAAGTGTGTCTACCTGAAGCAAGGCTGTGATTCTAGTCTGGTGTACTTACTCTTATATGTAGATGATATACTTCTAGTTGGGAAGCATATATCTGATATAAAGCAAGTCAAAGCTGACTTAAAGGCAGAGTTTGACATGAAAGATCTAGGTGAAGCATCTAAGATCTTGGGGATGGACATTCAGAGGGAAAGATCAGCTGGGAGATTAAAGCTACAGCAGGAAGAATACTTACTCAAGGTCATTGAGAAGTTTGACATGAGACATCATAGATCTCTTGCTTTACCTCTGAGTGCTGACACAAAATTGAGTGAAGCAAAGAAGCCAAACACTGAAGAAGAGGTGAGGTATATGGATCAAATACCATATGCAAGTTTGGTAGGGAGTTTGATTTACATGATGATATGTACAAGGCCTGATATATGTTACTCGGTTAACATGACAAGTAGATTCATGTCATGTCCTGGAAGAGATCACTGGAATGCTCTGATAGGAATCTTGAGGTATCTTAAAGGTACTTTACATCTTGGCTTGATGTTTGAAAGAAAGGAAAACTCAAAATCTGATGCTCTAACAAAAGTGATTCCAAGACCAAAGTTTCAATATTGCTTGGAACTAATGGGAGTTTGCTGATTTTGTAATCAGCTTGTGCGTTCTGTAATGGAACTAGCTTGAGGGAAATATTGTGATGGACATGTTTGGTGACTCGGGCATACATGAAGTCAGGAGGGAGATTTGAAGTGATGTAACTTCATGCATGTTAGAGTTTCATGCATGTTGAAGTTTGTGCATGTTAGAGTTCTGATTTGTTGAAGTGTTGTGCAATTAGTTTGTGTCTGAGTGGTGAAAAGCTGAAGTCTGTTATGTTCTGGAGGTTACGTTTTTATAAGTAACCAGATAGATTGGTGACACGTGTTGAGATCTGGGGAGTTAGTTAGGAGATAGAATATAGCTGTTGGTGAAGTCTGTTACAGTTAGCAGTAGTTATGGTTTTCAGAATTCATCTTCTTCATTCAGCTGAGAGAGAGAGTTGCAGAGAAGTTCTGAGTTTTATGTGTGTAATCGTGTAGCCAATTTCGTCCAACAATAAAATCATAGTGCAACCCTCCGTGGATGTAGGCAATTGCCGAACCACGTATATCAATGTGTTCTTGTTTGTGTTTGATCATTTTAGTCGTCCAAATTCATAACAAATCTAATGAAATATTTATTTTTATCCATTCATTGCATAATCCACAACATAATATAATTTACCATTCTCATCAATGACTTAATTCAACCTAATTTTTAATAAAATATTATTTTACTCTATTCCTATATCATATTAAAAATAAAAAAATTAATTCATAATTATTATGTACTAAGAATTTGTAATTTACTTGATAAATAATGATAATAATACAATACATATACAAAATAAAAATTTAAATCATGTATACATAGACTATAACATTATATGTTATACTTTTATTTATGAAATTATTAAATTTTTATTGAATTTAAGCACTTTAAATATATAAAATATATTTTAAAAAATGAATCATGCCACGTATTCAACTTTGCTAAAAAATAAGAAAGGCTTCGTCGGGCTGCTTGCAGTCTCAAGTCACACAATATTTTGAATTGTTTCTTTTTTTTTAATAATTTTCTTTATTTGTCTTTTTCTTTCAACCTAGTTGCTAATATTAAAAAAAATTAATAATTATTATTTTAACTAAAAATATTGATAAATAACTCAAATTTATATTTGTTCAAATATAAAAATTTAGTAAAATATGAATTTAAAAAATAGATGAGAAATTATATGTTACTATATCATATATGGGTCATATGGTGATATTTATTCCTAATTAAAAAAATATATATATTTATAACTATCTTCATATAGTTGAACACAAAAATTCTATTCATTTAAAAAAGATGAAAAATCTCTCCTCTCTTTCTATGAAAAAAAACTCTAATTCTTTATTTGCTTGTGAAATTAAATTTACTGGATGATGTAATTTAACGTAAATTTTGTGAAAATCTAGAGAATATTCTAAAGTATGGAAGAATTTAATAATAATGATAGTCAAGAATTGTTTCAAGAGCAAAACACTTTATATCTTTTATCAAATTACAAAAAATACACAACTTTGGATATATTGATTTAAAGAAATTGAATATTTGTTCTAATGCAAATATTGTTATAGGTTTTATTGACTATACCTATTACTTTATCTTTACATTAGTTTAGGCTATCTCCATCCGTGATCGATCGTGACTCAATCATTTA
Organism: Plectranthus barbatus; assembly: GCA_026898455.1. NCBI lineage: Eukaryota > Viridiplantae > Streptophyta > Magnoliopsida > Lamiales > Lamiaceae > Plectranthus > Plectranthus barbatus. The sequence goes on from JAPKLW010003439.1 coordinate 38,822, forward strand.
ATAAAATATATTAATTTTTCTTTCATCCATTACATAATCTATAACTTAATATTATTTACATCTCCATCAGTGACCACAACACAACCTAACTTTTAATTTAAATATTAGTTTTCCTCTTTTATAATATAATAAAAATATTTTAAATTTTTAATTAAAAATACATAATAATGTACTAAGAATTGAGTCATGAAACTTTTGTGATCTAGTCTTGAAATGCAATTCTTCTAACCGCCATTTATAGAGCTTTTTTATATAGATTTAAATATTTTGCTCATAATTATAAAAAATATATACAATAAGAAATATATAAAAATAAATGAAAAATGACACCTTGCCACGTGTAGCTACAACATTTAAAGTTGAATGGACATGAAGTGACTGGATGTAGGCTGTGTCCACTTGTGGTCATGGAATTATACAATTTTTCTTTTCTTTTTTTTTTAAATTTAGTTTTTGTCTTATTGGTGACCTTGAGAATATGGACACCATTGGGAATGATTTTAACACTTCAAAGAAAATGGTCTATAATGGCGATAGAAATTGTCACTATAAATATAAATTTTGTTACTATAGCTTCTTAGTGACAATATTGTGTGTCGTCACAATGTCAAGACAACTGAATAGTGGCTAAAAGGTTTAGCCACGACTACGATAGTTATCCCTATTGTTCTATTTTATTGTGAATCCAATTTTCATCACTAATTCACTATTAATTAGTTATAAACTATAATCGTCGCTAAATTATCAAGATATAGCCACACAAATATGTTGTCACTAAATAAACATACTTTAGCCACAACACTAATTATCACAAAACTTTGTTATTTAGTAGCATAATTTGTCGTCACTAAAATATCGTCATATAGTCACACATATGTGTTGTCACTAAATAAACACGTTTCAACTACAACACTAATTATTGCAAAAACTTAAAATTTAGTAAGTATAATTTATCGGCACTAAAATACCTAGCCCATTGACCAAATTCTTTTGACCCACCTACAACGCAGAGTTCACACCTAACCATTGGCTTAGCCACCACCGAGCCACTAAGCCATTGACCAACCGCAATGCACGAACCACACCTAACCTGCCACCACCAAGCCACAACCCTGAGCCATCGACCAACCGTAACGCACGAACCACACCTAGCCTGCCATCATGAGCCGCAGTCAACCGCCATCGAACCGTACTGCACCAAGAGTAATCAGGATCACTGAGCCATCACCGCACAGTTTCTCCCTAACAATAATCAGAAATATGCACATGGTCATAGAAAAAATTAATATTTTATGCTACCAACATGATTTGAACCCTTTTACTCTTAGTTCAATCCTTTGTGTTCATCCATTGCACTAAGTGATTGATAGTTAATATTTTGGACAAGTAATATATACACAAATAAGGTAATGAAGACTATCTATCTAAACTTTACAAATTTGTGAAATCCTATTGCACACGTTATAATCATGTAAACAACGTCTTAGAACTGCAAATGTGCAGCAGTTCATAAACAAATGATATAACATGTCATGTTGGAGATGCCTTTCACATTTTCCGTAATCACTAAAAAGAAATTGAATGCCAAATTTAAAAATTCATGTACACTCAAAAACACAAGATACGATCCATTTTCATTCATGATTAGGTTAAAAAAATCAGTTCTTTTGTTCTTCTAACAACATGTATACATTTTCTTTTTTTTTGCTCAACAAAGATGGATTTACTAAATTTTATGATCACAGTTTCATCGTCCACTAATTCAGTTGCATTAACTGATGTAGTCACATCATAGTAATCCAACAATTTCTTGAAATACATTTTCCAAAACTGCAGATCATTATTTCTTTTAATTCAATTTAAATTTAGTGATATAATTATCATTATTAGAAATATCATGATGCCAGAGTTAACCCACTAAAATCCTTTTATTTTTTCCATTAAGTTGGTACAAGTATGAATAAAATTCATAAAAAAATAATTAAACACCTTGAGCGCGACAGGGAGATTGACATTCTCGAAGATTGCCGCAGCAACTTCTAGGGCGGCTGATAAGCTCATAATTATACTCACTTATCTATATTTTTCTCCATTGTTTCAAGTGCTTTATGTTATGTTTTTACTTATTTCTGTGCATGAGTCTATTTTGGAGGGTGTTATGCCTTTGATGGGTGATTTTTGCAGGTTTTAGGCCAAATTCATTGGAAATCTGTACCGAAAGCAGATGATGTTCAAAGGAACAGTCAAGAATTCTTCCACACGTGGAATCCGAGCTAATGGAGCAATCAAATAGAAAGATCTTTGAATTAGCTTTCCAATGCAACTGGAATCGGGTCAATCGGAGTTCGAGAGCAAAAGTTATGGGCGAAACCGTGAGACTGCGCAGATAGATGTTTTTGTGTCGAGAGACGGGATTTGTGTCGACCGAAACAGAGGTCAAAACTCCGAAAACTTGTGATCTGCATTCCTTTCGACCGACAGGATTTGTGTCGATCGACACGGAAGCCCGAAAAAGCTATTTTTGGCCTGTTTTGGCAGTTTTTGCTATATTTACCCAATACTCAATTAGGTCTTTTCCCCCCTCTATAAATATGAACTCTTAGGCACGAAAATTAAGATCATTATTATCTCTTTCTTCTCTGTTTTACTGAATACATTGGAGTTTTTCAAGACATTCAAGGTTCCTATTTCTTTAATGATTCAAGTAAGCTTATTTATATTTATTGCAATGTTTATTTCAATTATGTTAGGCTAGAACCCTTAACAGGTTCTAGGGTTTCTCCATCCTCTTTAGCATGTGTTAATTCAATTAAATCTAAACCCTAATTAATTGGTTCAAATTCTATGGTTTTGATTTTAAAATCTATTTTCAATTGAAGGATCGAGAGATGAAAATTGGATTAGGTTTATAGTCATTAATTTGAGACCGAGAGGAGATAATTAATAATAGGAAAATAGAATTTTGATACAACT